>BQNB010002470.1:0-117069 GCA_026074375.1 Tanacetum coccineum | reverse complement strand
CAATAATCTCAAAACACCTTTCCATAGTATGACTAATAAGCCCACAATTAGTACATGTAAGATTAGGATTAGGTCCTCTACCAACACTTTTATTGTTATTATTAGTATTGACCTTCCTATTAAAATTGTTTGTGTTATTATTGGTATTAGCAACAAAAGCAGTAGGTTGAGACTTATTAGTACCAAAACCACCAGGATGAAGACCCTTGTAGGATTCTTCCCTGGAAACAACATAGAAAGCATCCTTCACATTAGGTAAAGGATCTTTAGCAAAAATAGTACTCGTGATTGGTTGATACACATCATTAAGACCCATTAAGAACTGCATTAATCTAATAAGTTGAGTGTGCTTAACACTCCCAGACTTAGCAACACAAGTACAAGCAGTTCTTCCTTCACAAACACAGGCAGGTAAAATGGTCAAGATATCAAATTCTCTCCACAAAGAGTTAAGCTTATGATAATAGTCAAAAACAGACAAGTCTCCTTGTTTCATATTATTAATTTTATGCATTAGAGTAAAAACAACAGACCCATCCATTTTATCATAAGTTTTTTTAAAATTCAACCCAAACTTAAGAACCAATTTCAAAGTATACTTGACCAACATACAATTCTTGAGATAAAGACCCAAGAATCCAACCTAAAACTATAGCATTGCATCTTTCCCATTGCTGAGAAAGAACAGTACTAGACTCTTATTTAACACAAGTACCATCAATAAAACCCATCTTATTTTAAAGTAAATTTCATGGTAGTTGCCCACATTTTATAGTTCTTAGCACCAATAAGTTTCACATTAACAATAGCAAGACCAATCTTATTGTTAGACTGCAGATATAAAGGATTACCAAGATCAAGATTACTAATCAATTCAACAGACCCAGAACTATCACCAACAACCATAATAACCAATAAATCAAGCAAATTAGATAAAACATAGATAAGACAGACAAAAAACAAAACAACCGGACAATACAATCAAACAATTAATCAATCAGAAGTTCCTAGGCTTCTTTGCCACACAAAGTGGTAGGTCAAGGGCATATAATTGACTAAGTTAAACAAGAAAGCAATCTAAAACGAATAAAAAATTAAAACTTAAAGAACAAAAGTGAGAGAGGTGTTACAAAGCACGCAACAGCAACTAAACCAGCATCAGAAGATACTACTCCCCCCCCCTTCTTGATTCACTTAGTCAAGAAGAGAAAGAATACCAAAGAATCACTAGAGATCCAAATAAGAAAAATTAGGGTTTTAAGAGAAAACCCTAATTTATTAAACCAAGTGATTAATGAACAATTAACATTAAGAATACCAAAAACAAACCACCAAAATCAAACCAAACCTCGAGAAACACAAACCCCTAAAAAAATCAGAAACCCTAATTTTATCAATCGATCAAGAACAACAATCTAGGTGACTACTGCTCTGATACAATGTTAAAACTATGGAAATCAACCACAAACACCTTTGATTATCACCCAACCAACCACCCCATGGTGATATTATTATTGAATCAAATCTAAAGACGACGTGCCCACAAAACGTGTGCTCATCAACAATTACAAAGAAATATGTGTTGTCCTCAAACGAGTACAACACTAAACAATACAAGATCATATTACAATGAAATCCTCACTACAACACTCAGAAACACTCTCAATATAGCAGACTTAAGATCAAGGAGATCTTGAATACAAACTAAACATGACATAGAGATTGATACGATTTGAGAGAGAGAGAGAGAGAAACAAAGTTATATCGGTGAAGAAGTAAACCCTAGAACTGGAGATGAGATTGGTTCGTCAAATAGTATACATATAAAATAACACAAATGCAAATCTCAACCAAATGCCCTTAACCAAGGCAAAAGGTCAAAATCTACACAAAGAGATTAAATATATAAGAATCAATTATAAAAAGATTCCGGAAGAGATATTCCCGGGTCGTATGTCCCAACGAGGCTGCAATTGAAAGTAATCCTGGTTTGATGAGAAATTGAATGATGGAGAATATTTAGATATGATGGAAACACTGATATAGTTACAACTAAAATTAATTAAATAAAACCTAATTTAATCTACGGGAAACAGATATAGGAAATGGGGATCTTAAAAACTACGGGAAACAAAATTAGTTATAGGGAAATCCTAAAATTAAATCTATACTAAAATACGGGGAACAGAATCAGGTATCGGGAAACCTAAATACTAAAAATTAAGAAAATAAATGCTAAATTAAATTAAAAATCAAAATTAAATTCTAATTAAATTAATTTGAAAAATAAAGAAAACTAGAACTAAAACGGAGGTCGTTTGAATGTAAAACGAAAAGAAACGGTAAAAGCATCGACAAAACGGTGTTCTAAGAATGAAATTTAAGAAAAAATTTAAGCTTATACTATATTTTTAAATTTGTCCTAGATACTAAATGACAAAAGAAACATTTTATAAAAAGTAAAAATATTTTTTTATTAATTTTTGGATTTTTTTTTTTTGAATTTTATAAGAATAAAAACTAGTTTAAAAATAAGAAAATAGAAAAAGACAAAAAAAATAAAAGTTATTAAAAAATCTTCTAAAAAAAAATAAAATTAAATAAGAAAAAAGTTAACATTCTAAAAATATAAAAATGCCCAAATGTTTACTGTTATATAAAAGTAATTAAACTAATTAATCTAAACCTAATTTAAATTAATTAAAATTATAATAAACTATAACTAAAGCTAACTGTTGTTTAAAACAAAAGGACCTAACAGTGATAAGGACCACAAGGTACCTAACGTTGGTTGGTAACAGGCTAACATTAACCACGGGACTAACACGATGGTAACTACAAAAGAGAAAATTTACACAATGGTCCCTGAGGTGGACCCGATATGCAAGGGGGGTCCAAGTGCTTATTATCAAAAAAGCTTCCAAAGAAAACTTATAAGGGGCCTAAAGGAGCATTTTTCATAAAAGGTGGATAATTGAAAGGGACTAAATAAGCTAGAAATGTGAGCTTTTTGGGCTGACAGAACTTAATAAGCTTATGAGCTTATTGGCTTTTTCTTTGAGGTTTAAGCTAACAAAATAAGCTAAAATCTATGGGGGACAGATAAATAGGGAGAGGGGAGTCCTAAATAAGCTAAGTTTTCTAGAATAAGCCCTAAAATAAGCTGGGGAGTACTTTAAGCTATATTGACAGTTTTAAAAGAAAACAGAAAAAAGGGAACTTTAAGCCCTAAATAAGCTAAGCTAAAGGGGGAAATAAGCTATGAGATTTTGGGGAATTAAAGGGCTACTAATAAGTTATAAATAAAAGCTAAAAGATCCTAAGGCTTATTATCTAAATAAGCTAGAAAAGTGGGCTGAGCTATGGTGCTCTAGCACCAGGGAAGGTTGGCACAGTGGCTAGGGGTAGTTTTTGAGCTTATTGAAATAAGCTCTTATGAGCTTATTACCTAAAATCAATCACAAACAGATTAACAAGACATGTAATTAAGCTTATATTCAAAATTTGGTTTATAATTGAGGACTTAATCCTGCTGGTTTTGTGGCTTGAAAATGGGGGTTTTCAAAAAAAAAGCAAAGCTAAACTTTGACTTATATTGTCAAATTAAAGGGACAGCAACAAGGGGTTGGTAAATTGGCTAGAAACAACACCCATAAGCACAAACTCAATGTGCTTAAGCTGCATAAGCAGCTGGAGCACTTAAGCTCATATTGGCTTATTCAAATTTTGACAGATTATAGAAAGGGCACAAAAACTTATTTTTAAACTAAAAATGGTGATTTAAATGGCCTAATAAAGCCTTCCACACTAGCCAAAAGTTGGCTGTGATGAGTGGAGTTGAGACCCACCAACAAAACACCCATATGACCCATTTTGGGACTTATCCAAACACCCCCTTATTTATATAAAAAAGCTTTTTAACTGATTTTTTTGGTAAAATAAGGCAGAGATAAGTGATTACAAGTGAGTTTTAATAACTTTTAACACATGTTTACACAATTTAAACAGAATGAAACAGCTTAAATTATATTTAAAATTTCGACAATGGCAATAACAAGAACTCTTAACTTTTTATATTGAAAACAGTAATATTACAACATAAAGCTTTAAATAAACTGAATACACTTAAATGCTTAAAAGAAAAGACTTGGAATTAAAATTAAGCTAAAAACATAAAAAAATGGTGTGTAGTGACTTCGGCTTGGTCTTGGCTCTTTTATACAAGTCCTTTGCCCTCTCTTTGTCTTGGGCTGTGCTTGTTGTGAGAGTAGGAAGCCTCACACTTAATCCTAGCCCTCCATTGGCCTTTCATCATTCTCAGCCATGGATGGGGTGCTTCGGGTTGTGTGATTGTGCCAGGGGAGAGGTTATAGGGGCAATGGGGAGTGGGGAAGGGTGAGGGGTGAGCTGTAGAGTGTACTAGGGAGGTGGTATTGGGAGTGAAACCGTGGGAAAGGGGGTGGTTTGATTTTGGCGGGTACGGGGTTTGTACAGGGGTGGGTTGCAGGTTTAAATGAAAGTTTTGGAAATGATGCAAAAACAGTCCCTCAACTCTTTCTCCCTTTTCATTTTATATTAAGCCGAAATTCAGTTATAATGAGACTTTGGAAAGTGACACTTATGGTCCTTGTTGTTTTTATAACTAAAAGAGATAAAAGGGTTTTGGACAATTACAAAAATGGTCCCTGCTGTTTATAACTAATAAAAGAAATGCCATTTGGCAGTTTTAGTCCTTCCCTTTATTTTACCATTTTTCTTTTATAAAAAACTTTTAAAAATGACAACTTTAGCCCCTAAAGTTTTATAAAAAAGGATTTTGGGCTTTTGTTGGGCTTGGGCTTGTATTGGGCCCAATTGAGTGTGTCTGGGCCCAATAAGGTTTAGGCTTATGTTATTGGGCTTTTTAAGGCCCAATAAGGTTCAGGTGGGGTTATTGGGCTTTTTCAAGCCCAATAAGGTTGTGAAGTGGGTTTTGTTTGTACAATGGCTGAGATTGGCTGTAACTGGGCTAGGATTGGGCCTTCAAAGTCTTCACAGTCTTCATAATTATACTGTTGGGCTTTCCCGGCCCATCAGATGGGTTAAGATTGCATCCAATAGTATTCTTCAGTATTGACTCTGACTTTGTCATTTTTGGACTTTGGCCTTGATTTTGCACAGTCTTTTCCATTCCATGCTCAGTTTTGTCATTTTGGCTTGGTTTTCTGTCTTTTTGATGATATCCACTTCCTGCACAATACAAATGCAAAACAAACATATATTTGGCAGTTTTTGTCTGTTTTTGGTCATTTAAGCTCGTTTTTAGAGGTAAAAGATATGTGTAATTAAGCACTTATCAAGCAACTTAGGCAAACATGTAATCAATACTTGCGTCCAATTTATAAAACAAAGCATGTTTCCACCCCATAATTATAAATCATTGAAATCGTGAAAATGTGGGGCTATGAACTCACCTTGAGTTCCGATAATCCAAATATAGCAGTTAATGCGTCACGTAAAAGATCGAATGCAACCTAAATTATCATAGGTCGTATAAGTACCAAGTACTTCGATTAACTAACATCATGTATAGGTCTATGTTAGTCACATCATACTATCGTTCGGGCTATCATAATTAAGAGGTCATGACATGACGTTCGAGGAGTTAGGACACTTTAATTCGTAAATCCAACAACTCGTCGAAACGCCATCCGAAGAGGCCTCATTATGAAACTCCCTAGTAATATAGTACTTTGATAACCACATAATATTCTATCTAGCTCAATCACCAACTAATGGTTTTGGTAAAATTGTGTTTAATAAGTTAAAACGTTTATATTTACCGTTTTAGTAAAACTGGCGTAACTTTCGCGTTTTAAACCCGATTCTCGCGTTTCTTATGTCCATCTTTTCGTATTAAGACGGGTTATCGATATTTGACATTTTCATAAATTTCCTCCCCTGATGAACAGTAACTTTTACTGTTCATGACAGACATGAGTTTTACATAATTCGTATTCGTTGTCGTAAAACCCGTAAATGTCGTATTTTATTCGTTATAGCTCCGTTTTTAACGATTCTTTCGAGGACGTTCTCGTATTTGAAAGTTCTATATTTTTAGGAGGTTTACAAAAATATAACTTTCTGTCATGAATAGTAACTTTTATAAAAATAGTTTTATAAAAGTATTAATTATCGTAAACTCGCGAAATTCATAACTCGTTCGTTATTAATTGAAAAATTACGATTCTTATCATTTTGGAATCCTAAAAATATGTATTATTTATTAAAAATATTAATACTTGCTGTTTATAAATTTTATAAAAATGTTTTTATAAAAAATTTACTTACGACTTCGTTTATTAACGTATAACTCGTTTTTAACGTAACTTTTTCGTTATTAATCCGTTTAACAAGTTTCTTACCTTTTCGGAATCGTCGTGAAATGTATTATCTTATAAAAATATAAAATAAGTATATTTTTATAGCACTTTGGGACAGAATGTTTGCATGACATTCTTAAGTTCATTTTTGGCTTTGTTTTTATATTTTACCACTTTATACTTTTTACTACAAGTCTTATACTTTATATATATCATATATCATATGTATATTATGTCCATATTCCCATCATAGTCATTTTGTCCAAGATCATAGATCACAAAGTATTATATTTACATGAAATCATAAATTTCTTACTTAAACTTTTAATTACAGTTTACATATGAACTTTTTTATACTTAAACAAGATTACAAAAGACTTATATATCCTTATTTCATGATTATTACCATCCTCATTATATGTGAAAAAGTGTACAAAATATATTCACAAGATAAAATTATTATTTTTTCATGTTCAAAAGTATTCCTTAAATGGTGATTTCACTAATAGCAATATATTTTATAAAAACTCATAAATGAAGCAATAAAGGTTTAAAATAGACTTATGATGTTTTGAAGATGATGAGAAACAAATGCAAAAACCGTGTTTAGCCTTATAAAACCAAAGCTTGCATTAAGAAACCTAGTTTTCTCAAGAAACTAATCTTGCACTTTTACTTGATTTTAATACTGTGAAAAAGGTTAGCAATCTTGGGATCACCTTAGATAACTTATAATGGATAGGTATAGGAGTGTATGGGTTGTATAAAAGTGATATGGGTTTGTGTTGGTGGCTTGGTTCTTTGCCTCCGTGGCAATAGAGAGGGAAAAGGAGGGTTTATGTGTGATATTTTTACAAGTGTTAAAGCATGTATGTGTTTATATTCTCTTATGTATACTGTATTTAAAAAGTAAATCTAGTTCAAGGGACAAAAGCATGGTCTAAGTGATGGTCTTTGGTCTTAGGGATGGCCATAGGTATGGTTCTTAGTCAAAGTAAGCTAGGAATGGTGTGCCATAAATGAAGTATGGTGTCCTTTTTGACCAAAGTGAAGGTTTACTTTTATACTTGAATAATGGCTAAATTTTGGTATACACAAGATATACTATGATATATTTTGGCAATTTTATGTATTGGGTATAATATTGGGTTTTTGTTGAAGCGTAGAATGTTTTGTGGTTCCGCGGAGTGACTAAACGCAAATTCTATCGCGAAACGTTACACTTTACGTATCGATAAAAAATAAAATGTACAATAAAAAGCCTTACAAAGTTAATAATTATCCTCAAAATAATTATAAACCTTGCTTGATGTAAACATTTAATTTGTTTGACGCGGGGCCCCCGTTTACAATGAACGCTAATTTTTGGCTTGTACGCGATTTAACCCTATCGCTTTTTATGATTTAAAGCAAATGCGTACATATCAAAGGTACATTGCGGGATTTATCAACGTCGTTCAAGGACTTAGAAAACACAGGGTGTTATAGGTGGTTGGTGGGGCAGCCGCCACCATAGGGGTGTGTTCTTTGTGGCTCTTCGCCTCTATAGGGGTTGCGGATGTTTGTTTGTTAGTAAGCACCGAGGGTGCGTTTGGGTCCTGGTCAAGCCCCGACATAGGGTGCGTGGTCGGGTTGTTTTGTCGTTCCGAAAGGGTGGCAGCCACCTCCATGGGCTGCGGTTTTGGGTGGCAAGCCACACTGTAGGGTTTAATAGTGCGTTATTGGCTCGATATGAAAAGATGTAAGAGGTGTTTTTTTATTCGTATTTAAACGAACTAGGGTGCGTTTGGTTTAACCGAAACAACATAGGGGTGTTTGTTTATTTGTATTAAGCACCAAAGGGTGCGATTGGTTATTCTTAATACCCAAAAGGGTGCGTTGGTTTTGATAAATGCACCAACAGGTGTGTTTGGTTTCCCTAATAGCACATAGGGTGCGTTTGGCTGTAACAGAAACACTAGGGCATGTTTGGTTTAGCAGATTCACGACATAGGGTGCGTTTGGTTTAAGTAGAGCACCGAGAGGGTGCGTTTGGTTTAGTAGAACTGCCAAAGGGGGTGTTTGGTTGGCTGTGTAACCGCACAAAGGTGCGTTTGGTTTGACAGATTCGCGATAAGGGTGCGTTTGGGATAGCAGAATTGCACAAGGGGTGTGTTTGGTTTGACAGTTTGACGTTTAGGGTGCGTTTGGGATATCAGAATTGCACAAGAGGTGTGTTTGGTTTGACAGTTTGATGATTAGGGTGCGTTTAGGATAGCAGAATTGGACAAGGGATGTGTTTGGTTTGGGTTAACAGCCATAAAGGGCTGTTTGGGTTAACAAACACCACAAAGGGTGTGTTTGGATACGGGTTTAACCACAATAGGGTGAGTTTGTTTTTGGTTTTAGAGAGAGACACAAAGGGCACGTTTGGTTTAGCAAAACAACGAGGGTGCGTTTGGATTATATAAATCAACAATAAATATATCGTAAAATTTATAAAGGATTAATAAAAATGAAAAGTTAATTATTTTTAAAGGTTTAGTAAAGTGAGTTTACGCAAAAAGGTATACTCAAATAAGCGTAGGTTTTTATAAAAACTTAAGGTAAAACAAATAATTAAGTAATTAATAAATAAATATAAAAATATTTTTTATACATGAATAGTAAAAAATGAATTTTAGAAGAAAAATAATTTTAAAAGGAAACAAACTCTAATTAGACTTTATCTATAATTAGTTAGGGGCCTATAGATACAAAATAAAATCCCATAACCCTCCCCCCTTGGTATAACCGGCCGAACAAAGAGAAAAGAGGAGAAAAAAAATAGGGTTTTTGCTTTTGTGAAAAAATCAAGCTCTAAGGTAAGTTTTAATTAATCCTTGTTAGTTATTAATCATTAATTCATGTAATAATTATTATGATGGAATTAGGGTTTTGTAACATCAGTAAATTAATGATGTTTAATCATATTGCAATGATTAGGGTTTAATTAGAAGCTTATGGGTGTAATTGGTTAGACTTAATTCGCGTTAGAATTTGATTTAGATCGGGGCAGAATTTAAGGTTGTGTTGTTTAGCTGATATCTCAATGATGGTAATAGCTTTTGTCAAGTTTTCAGTGTCTATGACGTATCTCAGAGAGTCTAGTTTCCAGAACATCCGGCCTCGAAGGTTTTTGAGGTCGGAAAGTCAGTCAAACGTTGGTTGCAAGAAAAGTTGTCAAAACAGTAAATTCGGGGTCAGATTACGAGGTGTAAAACCCCTACTTAAAATTCGAATTTAGCTTAGCCCTTCTACACGAGTTTAGTTTTATGTGTCTATTAGAAATCCTCCAAATGAGAGCTTCTGATTTGGAGTCTAAGTATGGTTTTTAGGTCAAAACTTTTTAGTGTACGATCAGATCCGAAACTGAGTAGTTAAAAGTTTGATTTTATTTGAGGCACTTAAGAAGGGAAATAAATTAGTGGAAAAATCATGGAGTTAGTAGACTCATGGTATTTAACCTGTGATTTTTGGTAGAATTTATAAAGCTCAGTAGGTTTGGTTTAGAAAATGGTAAAGTGAGGTCAAAATTCTGCGTTTTCGGGTAAATTGTAAGACTTTGAAATAATGTGTAAACGAATTGGTTAATGTCGGGCATGGTGTCGGGGTGACCCATGAGGGTAACTAAACACCTTAGACATCCATCATATGATTGTTACATGTGCTTAAGCTTTTGTCTTAGTAGCGTGTTTGTGAAGCTTTTTGTTGGAATCTTTTGGAAAGCTAAGCAAATGTGAGTTTCATAGCCCATTTTTCTCATGTTATTTTAGGGTGAGAATGATGCTTGTCTTGTTGTCGTGTTAAAATATTTTTAAGCTTGCTGTAGTTATGTGTATTGGATCGTGGGCACGTTCCGTCCCGTTGTGTTGCGATATGATATGTTTGGTATTGTGGATCCCAATATGCAAAACGAGGTGTGACGGTGGTAAGACTGCGTGAGCTAATATGAGGCCATGTAGCGCACATATGTAGTTGGTATGATTGTGGATCGTGGGCACGTTCTGTCCCGTTGTTGTTATTTGTTGTCATGAATTGTTTTGGTAATTGCAACAGCTAATTGAAAGTTTTTAGATATTATTGTATGTCGTAAACCTATGATTCTCGCTCAACTTTATGTTGACGTTTTAAGCATCATTTTCAGGTGAGCTTAATGGTGCTAAGATAGAGCGAAGTGGCTAGAAGAGACCGTAGGATGCTTGGAGTTTATTTATGCTTTCTGTTTGAATAAATGCGTTTGCATGAATTGTTTGGATTATGTTTTGCATGTCATTTATTGACGAGACCTCTTTCTCATTAATAAAGACACCATTAGGTTTTGGGTATTGTTATGACACTTTGTGTCTTTGCTTTACTTTAGTTTTCATTTTAGTATTCTCTATATAGACACCATGTGTTATGATGATATCCATTCTTGTTTACGCCTCGCGTTTCCGCCTTGGCGGGGTGTGACATAACCTTTCACTCACCCATTCCCATCAACTGATACCCTCACCTCAGCTATAAAAGGAGCACAAAGTGGAGGCTTAAATCATCTCATTCTATCCCATTCTTATCTCAAACATCTTATTTCTCATCTTGAGAATCATTTATAAGCTAGAAGGAAGTTGTGGGAAAGGTTGAAGTGTCCCTAGGATCTTCATCATTTTTAGGTTATAATCATATAAGAAGTTGGAATTCAGGCCAAAGAAGGTTATGGAAGTGTTGTTATTTGTTGACATTCCAGGTTACTATTGTTTCATTTGAAGAAAGTTCTTGTAAGGAAACCATATAAATTGCTTGTGGAATCGGTATAAACACGTTTATCCTTTTGAATACAATGTTTTCTAAATCTATTGTGCTTGTTATGTGTTTTGTTTCCATGATTATGGAGTAGTCTATCATGTTTTTTTGGGAATCATGAGGGTATTATGGATCAAACTTGGATAAATTAATGATTTTTGGAATTAACAAATATGAACTTGATGTTTTTATACTTGGATCTTTAATCATCATTTGATCACCATTTAGTCCAGATATAGGCAGAAGGGGTTTTTCATTATGAGAAATAGATAATCTTTTACTCATTTCTTTAATTGATTATGCTAAAATTCATGAACTCATTATCTTCTCAAGTTTGTTCTTATTTACTCTTGTCTCCCAAATAAACATTATTTTTATATCTTGAAATTCACCCTTATCTTTAGATAGTGACAGTCTATAAGATAACCTTTCGTAAAACATCCCGACTTTACTTAGAACTACCAATCTCGTGGAACGACCTGGTCTTACCTAAAAAGATTATACTACATACGTGGGTTATACATTTACCTATGTGTTTCCTTCTAATAAATTGGTATTTTCAGTCTTATAAATTTAAAGCTTTTGAAACACATCACACTTTTTGTCATAACCTTTAGTTTTACTCAAGTGGGGGAATTGAATGCAATCATGTATGTTTATTCCATTGTTATGGATGTGTATATGTGGTTTGTCACCCTTGCTGGTTTTTGACTTTTGGTAAAGACTACTAGTCCTATTCTTTAGCTTATTTGAGTTAAGGTTTGAATGCAGTCATATGCGTCTATCCCATCGTTATGGGTGTGTATGTATGGTCTTTGTCACCTTTTCTGGAATATTGGTATCGGTAGAGATTAGAAAGAGTGATCAAACCCTTTAAGCCTTATAAATAAACCCAATTTACCTTTATAAACTTGTTACTCCTTAGCTCTAGTGGTGGATATGTGTATCCTTGCCAAGCCTATGATAGAATACTCATCACGACCGAGCAATTGAGCGAATTAGTTACATGTTACCACATAGATTAGTTGAGTGATTTGAGTGTTATGTTACACGGATACAAAAACACCTTTTCGGGGGGTCAGGGTTGATCAAACCATATAAGATGAAACATGGTTGTAGTGAGAGAAAGTAGAGAGAGAGGGTGAGATGAACAAAAAAGGAAGAATATTAGATTAGAAAGAGAAAAGGAAAAATATAATGAACATCCACACCTCCATGGAGAGACATGGGGCGTATTTATAGCCTATACTAAAGCTATCTATCCCATTATTACAATAGTAGTCGCTGCATATTGCATATGATCTATAGCTAGTCCAATTCACGTGTAAGACATAAGCTTTACTAAAAAGTAAGGCTAACAATCTCCCTCCAAGATGGTGTCACACGTGAATTGGTTACAATGTTTCCTACAAGCAAAAATAAAGTAAAATGATAAGAATGAAGTCCAGCATTCCTTGAGATTGTCTTCAATGACCTTGATCTACTTGCATGCTCCAGCTTTATTTCTTCAGCTTGCAGACGAACACACTATAAAGTACTGCTGAGGATGACTTAGAAGTTTTTTTCTACTGAAGATCTCGGCCTTGATTGGATTTATGGTCACAACTTCTTGACATATCTTCAAAAACTTTCTTCATACACTTCTGGTCATTTTGAAGTTTCTGAATTAGCTGCATGTCTTGAAAAACTTCATTTTCCTACACTTTTGGTCATGTCGAAGTTTTCTAGAATCTGCTTTTCATTTGTCATCCTTGAAATTCCCTTATCCGAATACTTCGACTTTGATATGAATTATGCTCTGAACTTCTTGTGTAGTATCTAGTTGAGTTTTTACTCCCTCTCAACTAGTTGGCTTTTTTTTCTTCAGCTCCCTCCCAAACAGACACCTTTGAGACTGATTAAGAATCAATGCAGAAATCTTGCTTACTCGGACTACTTTTCATTTAAGATACACTGATGGAAGGGATGATATCATCAACCTGGTATCACTTAGGGACGCATTTCCAATCTTTTTTGTTTGATTCAGCCAAACCAAAGTACACATTTTATCCCTTTTACGAAGTCGAAACCGTAGCACCAAAGTAACAAGTTGAAGCACTAATCATCTCTGCGGACTAACCTTCGGCATATTTTATAAAGCCCGATCAAGTGAACTTGTTGTGCGTCCTTGATGTATACATTTCTCCCTCCGAGAAAGTGCTTATATGAATTGCTACACCAAAGACAATTAATCCTGAGTGTACGTAATTTCTCCCTCTATGTAGTCAAAATGGTAACATAAAAAATCAACTAAGTACCGGATGTACACATTTCTCCCTCCAGGATGATGACTAACCAGAATCATCCCCCCCCCCCTACACTTGTTGACAATTCTTATGCCAACTGGAACTGCTTACTTAGCTTCGTATACTCGTGATTGCATAAGCAATACTCTGTGAGAAGATGTCGGTACTCTCTTTACAAATCTCTCTTGATCAACCCGATCTAAACCCCCTTATCTATTCTGTAGGCTAATACTGATGACTACTGATGGAGACCACCGGATATAACGAACCCGAGAATGAAGCAAAATCCCAGACTTGTGACTTAATCTTGTACTATCCGTGTGACGAAGAACGATGCAGAGGCAAATCTTTAAGTACCATATACCCGCACCAAAGTATACAAAAAATACAACACCTCTTGAAAAACTCCTCAACTAGGTGAGACACTAAGTACTACAATGTAACTCCTTAAAGTGATAGCTATAACCCGTAGTACTATAATGTAACTCCATACATCAGGTATAACTAGATTAATCAAGTCTTCATCACAAACCGTATATGCCCGAACAAGTCATCTACGTTGTGGAGAAATAAAAAAATCAAAGACGAAGTAAGTACACGCCCCATGAAATACTACTTCAATCCTAAATAAGTAACATTGGACAAGAACCCCGTAGTCATAAAAATTCAATAATAGCCTTTAAGAGTGAAGGTGAATTTTGATAAGGATCATTTTTAGTGTAATGTATTGTGTTTGTTGTGTTGTTGTTCGAGATTTTTGATGTTTTATGATTCTTAATGGATATCAGCTCAATAAATATACCATAATAACGGCCGTCCAAGTAATAAAACCCGGTCATTTTTACTTTACCCGACAAGAGAATGTTCTACTACCCAGCTTAATCTGATAACACAAGCCCAATATGGATAAACCATAAATATTTTTAGCCCGATATCATAACTCAACCCGATATAGTTACTTATCATAACCGGCCCAACATCAACAATACCGTGCAGTCTATGAAACCATCATTACAATATACTCGGCCTAACTTGTAAACAAAAACCCAGCAGTCCACACAAGTTGTGTAATACTCGGGCCATGTTTGATTGCAAGAACCAGATCCAACACATATATTAGGGGTATAAACTCATACCAATCCCTAAATTATCTCACATACAATCCTAATCTCATTTAACAACCGCCTACCACATTATCTCTCCACCAAAATCAAATCTGCTCCCAACTTCATCTCTGCAATCATAGTTACCTTCAATCCATCTCTTGTAATTCCCATTATAAATCAAACCACAATAACCCTTCATCCTTGAATCGTGACAATCAATGTATCGTAACCGAGCTTCATATTTCAACGAAGGCATCAAGATCTCTCTTAAAAGAGGTATCGGGTAGGTTCTTAATTCGTTTTGTGTTTCTTAAAACGAAACAAAGATTGAGAGTAACAGATTTGTTATGACTCACTCTTTTAAATTAGTATATCAAATGAGTTAAGCTCAACACAGATCTATGATGAGGTTTATGCTTTCGTTTGATTGATCTTTTATAAGATCTTGAAAATTGATTGCTAATCATGAAAAGTATCATCTGAGATCTTATTTTTTTTATTTAGGTTCGAGTCTTAGTAGTGGATTGGAGGAGATGTTGTGATTATGTGATGAATAGATTAGGTAGATTGTCGGATTTGATGGTTATTAATTATGATGAAGGGTTGTGATAGAGATGATTGTTGTATTCGATTGATGATATGGCTATTGATGTTGTGGTGTTGTTGTTAATCGAGTCTGTCTTCTTTTCATCTCCTTTTCTGTGACCTTAGACTTTGACTCAGTGAGTCGACCCGGTCAACTCGGTAAATACCGAGTTGACGCGGTTTGGGTTGGGGTTTATATAACTCGCCTAAGGCTGTGGTATAATTCGCCTAGCTTGCTTTAAGTATAATTCGCCCAAAGCTTACGGTATAATTCGCCCAAAGCTTACGGTATAATTCGCCTAAGCTTATGGAATAATTCGCCCCCACTTCTTTGGTATACTTCGCTTGACACATTTGGTGGTATAATTCGCCCAGAAAGACTGTATAAATCGCCCATCCCAAAGTGTATAGTTCGCCTGTGGAGGTGATGGTATATATCGCCTACAAGAAAACAAAACGTCCTTTTTGTCTTTTTGGCTAAAGTTGTGGATCTGTGTCTCCCCATCATCTCCAACCGTATACCACCATGAACATCCATGAATAAGCTCGAAAGTGACCTTTTTACCCTGAGAATAAGCTTTTACTTCAAAATAAGTAATAAGCCCAAAATAAGCACGCCTAATAAGCTTTTTATTACAAATAAGCCACAAACCAAGGACTAAAAAACATAAATAAGCCCCAAACCTCTTTTGGTAATTCAATAAAATTGATTTGACACTAGAAAGTTTGAATCTTTGATGCAAAAAAAACTAATTTGTGACCTTTTTAGACAAATAAGCCCACGAAAATAAGCAAAAGATAAGCTGTAATATGCACGCAGCCTACGAAACAACAAACACACACCAAAAAAGATTATCAGCCTTGGCTTTTTTTCAAAAAAAACACAAAATAAGCTGAAAAATAAGCTTAAACAAGCTGATAAAACACGACAACAAACACAAATACAAAACACCCCCGGTTAGCTTTTGATACCAATTGAAGGACTAAATTTCTATTTCGTGAGGTGCTTGGTTGTGTACTAGTAATTAATCAAATAAATGCTTAACGAAAAAATCCTTAAGGATACATTTTCATAAATTTCTAAA
This sequence comes from Tanacetum coccineum, assembly GCA_026074375.1. NCBI lineage: Eukaryota > Viridiplantae > Streptophyta > Magnoliopsida > Asterales > Asteraceae > Tanacetum > Tanacetum coccineum. The sequence goes on along the minus strand of BQNB010002470.1, from coordinate 100,843 downwards.
GGCTACTTGAGGACAAGTAAGATTCACGTAGAGGGATATTTGATGACATCAAATAACGTTACTTTTATAGCATCATTTATCCTATGTAAATAACCCATTTTGTATAATTATTGCAAGAATTGTTACTTAATCGTTTATATTTGAGAATTGTAGTAAATATGGAGTACCTTGTGAAGATTAGCTAAAAGGCACGCATTCTGGAGCTTAAACAAAGAAATATGAAGAAACTGACTCTGACATCCTATATGCTGTATCCATCAATGAAGATACGGCGTATCTGTGCCTGCACTTCACAAGAAACCACGAAGAAACAAAGTCCAGTACGCCATATCCAGAGACATCTATACGCCGTATTCAAGATATAGCAATAAAATATTCTGAAAGATATCGAACGTGGTCCCTACTCCAAGAAACCCCCGATACGCCGTATCCAGCTCTCTCGATACGTCGTATCGACCAAATTCCAGGCAATATAAATAGAAAACCTAAAAACGGGTTTTCAGTGTGCTTGATTATATTTTTGATACCCTAACCACAAAGGTCAATTTTCAGAAGACAAGAAGAGCATAAGAGGTCAAGCAAAGCTACTAATTCCATAGGAAACACCTTGTAATCTCCTATACTCTTGCAATCGTTCGATTTTTAGTATCATTCATTTAACTCGGTTAGTTTACCTTGGTTGAATTATTACTCTTGTATTGATTATGATGATTAAGGGCTAATACCCTTGGGTATTAGCCATGATTATGAAGATTTGAATGTTTGGTTTGTTTATATCAAATGCTTAATTTATCGTTGATTGCTTGTTTATGTTTATCAATTCATACTTGTTTACGTGCTTTTTTATGTGACCTATCATTCAACTGGATCTAGTGATACCGACCAAGTTAGCTAGATGTCGGGATGGCTTTCCATATAGTGATTTATATATCTAGATTAATAGGATCATAATTAATGCCCTATCTTTACCTTTGGGATATGTGAACAAGTTGGACTAGCGGGTGACCTAGGATCAATAAATAACGTATTGATTCCTTTGGTAAAGACTTGGACAGTGAACTACTAGAATATAAATTTCCATTAAGCAGTAAGTGGGTAAAGTCTCTATGTGTCTAGGTTTTAGGAAGAAGTCCCGCCTACATCTTAGAATGATATTTTGCCTCGAGATAAGCAATCATTGCACTAAATAAACAAACCAACGTTTTAATTGTAATAATCATGGTTAATACAGTTTTCTTATATTTGGCTAGACCGCTCTTCTATCTTCTGTTTATCTGCTTACATGTGTTATTGTGTCTTAAATTGATCTAAGTTACCACAAAACCTGTGCCAGTCTCTCAAGACTGAAAACCCCCTTATCTGTTAGAATTAGGACTAACATAGGTTTAGCATATGTTTAACATAGAATAGAATTAACATAGTTTAAATTAACCTAGTTTAGTTAACCAAAATATTAATAGAATAAAAGATTTTGTTATCGACACCCTACTTACCAACGAAACTACATCTGATCGGGTACACTGCCCGTTAAAGTGTTGTTTTAGGTAAAGTCGGCAAAATATAAATTTAAAACTTGAAACTCTAAAATATACCTACACGACGACACAATCATCCCTCAACTTCTATAACAGGTAAGAGACTATATATTTCAACTCTCCCCCTTAGTCTCAACCTGGTATATATCAAACATACTAAGTTTTTCAACAAAAACTTATGTTTCAATGTATCCAACCCCTTGATTAAGATATCTGTAATTTGATTTGCAGATTCTACTTTTACAGTCTTAACAACACCTTTTAAAATCTTTTCTCTCACAAAATGTAAGTCTATTTCAAGATGTTTAGTTCTTTCATGAAAAACTGGGTTGACAGTTATCTTAATAACAGAATTACTGTTATAGTAAAGAGAAACAAGCAAGAGATTTTCAATGTTTAAATCTTTTAAGATTTTTAAAATCCAAATGACTTCACTCGTAACTGAAGTAAGAGCTATATACTCTGCTTCAGTTGAAGATTTAGAGAGAGTGTTTTGTTTCTTGCTTTTCCAATAAACAAGAGAGTTGTTTAAGAAAACACAATAGCCTGTAACTGACTTCCTTATTACAACACATTTAGCCTAATCAGCATCAGAAAAAACTTTTAAGTTCATACCAGAATCCTTGATGATATCAATGCCTAAACCTGTACAACTTTTAAGGTATCTCAATATCTTGAAAGTTGTTTTAATATGAGACTTTAAAAGAGAATGCATAAACTAACTTAAACAATCCACAACATAAGATATATTAGGTCTAGTATTAGTCAGATATATCAGTTTACCTATTCACTTATGATAATCAGTGATATTATCAAGAATAGGATCATTATCAAAAGCTTCATTAGAAATAACAAGTTCAGACATTAAAGGAGTTTTTGCAGGTTTACAAGCAAGCATGCCATAATCTGCCAACAAATCAAGCACACGTTTTCTTTGATTAAGGCAGATACCTCTATTAATATCAATAACCTTAATGCCAAGAAAATATTTAAGTTTTCCTAAGTCTTTAATCATAAATTTAGACTTAAGATAAACTTTAAATTTTTCAATCTCATAAACATTGTTTCCAGTTATGATAATATCATCCACATAAACAAGCAAAGTAAGAAAAGCATCCTTATCAGACTTGGTATATAAAGAATAATCAGATTTACTCTAACTAAACCCATTTTTAATTAAGGCAGAAGTCAATTTAGCATTCCACTGTCTAGTAGCTTGTTTTAACCCATACAAAGATTTCTTAAACCTGCACACCTTATTTTCTGAAGGAAAATACCCTTCAAGTGGTTTCATGTACACAGTTTCATCGAAATCACCATATAAGAAGGCATTATTCACATAAGTTGAAATACATGCCAAGAATTAGACACAGCAGCATTTAACAAGCACCTAACAGTAACCATTTTAACAACAGGAGAAAATGTCTCCTCATAATCAATCCCTTCTTTCTGACCAAAACCTTGAGCAACAAGTCTGGCCTTATATATATCAATTTCACCACTGGACTTAAACTTAATTTTGAAAATCCATTTACTTCCTATGGCCTTTCTATCTTTAGGTAAATCCACAATATCCCAAGTGTCATTTCTAAGTAAAGCATTCATCTCTTGATTCATAGCATCAATCCAATGAGAAAATTTAGAAGCTTCAAAAAAGACGTTGGTTCACTATTTTAATTGAGTTGAGTTACAAAATAGTAATTTTTAGTATTAAGTTTTGAATAACCAGCATATTTTTCAAGCCCATATTTAACTTTAAGCTCAACAACAAAGTCATTATAATTTTTTAGAAAAACACTTTTCCTGGAAGATCTTCTAATAGGTTGGATTCCCTAAGCAAAAGTAGTTGGATTTTAATCCAAATCACCCTTAGAAAATACATTTTCATCAAATGTGGCAACCTCCTCATTCTGTGCAGCAAAGATGTCCTCACTGCTATTAGCATCATTTCCAAAATTGTTGATTGGAAAATCAGCAGTGTATACACCTTCACCTGGCATAAAAGAGCTGCTATTATCACTCTATGACCTTTGGTCACTATTCTGTTTAGGGTCTACTCTCTCATCGTCATTGGGCATCTTAGGGTATTTAATATTAAAAAAGTTTACATGATTTATGTCTTGAAAAACATCTGAAGTATCATTTTTTTCAGTAACAGTTAAAAGGAAAAATAGTCTCAAAGAACTTGACATCTCTTGAAAAAATGAACTGATGCTTATCAAGACTATATAACCTATACCCTTTTTAAAATTAGAATACCCTATTATAACACATTTCTTAAACCTACTACCCAACTTGCCATTATTATTGTTGGGGTTACCGGCTTATATATATAGATAATAGTATAAGCTTATAGCTTATTGATTCGGCTTAATGGGCTTAAGGCTCATTGGGTTTGATTTGTATTTTAGGGTATATAAAAAGATGGAATAAGTTTCGCTATCGGGCTAAGTATTTTGTACCATGATGGACTATATGACCCAATATCAAATAAATAAGTTTGTGGACTTGTAAATGAACTAAAGAAAGTAGTGTTGGACTAAGAGGAGGACTTTGTTTGGACTTGTCAATTTTGAAGAGGTTATTTTGCCACGGTTTAATAAATCATGTCAATGGTATTGAGATTGTGTTTGTCGGAAAAACCTCATATTTGTGAAAATTGTTTTGGATAAAGGTTTAGTACCTTGGAAAAGTCATAAAGACGTGCAGGTCATGCCGAATTTTTAAAATGATTATATACTTAGAGTTTTGCTAAAAAGAGATAAAAATTTTAATGTTTTAACAATAAATAGTTATTTAACTTAAAAATTTAATACAATATGAAAGATGAAATTTCCCGAAATTTTTCTTAAATATTTACTATTTATAACTGTTGTGTCGATTTTAATTGAGGAAATGGAAGGGAGAATCTTAAGGAAGATTAAGTGTTGAGGTAAAAGCTTTTGGACCTATTTAATGACGAGACATTGTACCCCGTTAGCCCGATAATAAGATGAAAATAATAATAAAATATTATTAATTTATTTAAATTATCAAGTATTCATGTACATATATATTTAAGTATATATGTCGTATCGACTACGGAAATGTGGATTATTTATCTTTGGCTTTTGAGCTCTTGCTCATTCCTTTTCGTTAGTTTTTCGCGGAGTATTTTGGTTGAATGTATTGTTCAGAAATTTGGGGTGTTGAGGTTTGTTGTATTGGTGTCACACTTTGCCCAAGTGTTTTTGAGTCATTTTCGCGTCATTACCACACAACCATAATACGAGGTAAAGTTTTGATGACGAGATAAAGTCTTGGTAACAAGACGGCGGTTTTTGTAATGAGTTAACGGTATGACATAACGAGATTGGAATGATATGAATTTGGAATGGAATTTTGGGATGAAAATGAGAATTTGCGTGAGTTAAGGCGAACATTTATACAATAAGATAATTTTGTACGAGTATTGATATAGTGAGTATATATATTAGGTCGTTGTCGGGTACATTGTGCGCTTGCGTAGAGATTAATGTGTCCTGCTTTATTTGAGATTGTGCGGTTGCTTTGATTGCTGATTGAGGTGAGTTCTCGTAGCCCCACTTTTTACTGGTTTTTCCGTTGGGGGAATATGATACTCAAATGTGTTTTGAAATGTTTTCAATTGATCTGTGCGAAATGTGGTTTAGTGTTTGGGACAAGTTATGTGCTTATGACTGCTATGTGAATATTATGTGATGTATGATTGTTTAGATCGGATAGGTATGCCTACCTAGTATTTATATGATTGTTTGGATCGGAGGGGTACACCTACCCAGTATTTGTGTGATTATTGGAGCAGATGGGAACGCCTACCCAGGTTTATGTGTGGTCTTGCCCTAATTTTAGTGATCCAGCTGGTAGGCCCTTTAGGTGCGTAAGTGACATATGGTTATTGATTAGCGGTGATGCTAAGGTTGTTTGCATATATTCACTGTCATATAGCACTATTGTCCACTATTGATATATTGGCACAGCTTTTGGGTTTAAGGTCAAACCTATGAGCTCACCAAAATTATTGTTGACGTTTTTGAGTATCATTTTCAGGTTTGTCAAATCAAAGGTATGTGATTGGTATTGGAAAAGAAAAGATGTAACCCAAGGGGATTAGGTAGAGATGGACGTGGTTTTGATTTATGTTAAGATTTTAACTTGTAAAGTTCTGTAAAACTTCCATTTTATGAATATAAATTATAAAGTATATGATCTTGTATCTTGTACGATGAATGGTATTGTCGCATCCCGTGTTTCCGCCATTGACGGGGTGTGACAGATTGGTATCAGAGCCAAGGTTATAGAGAATGCCGGTTTTTATAAAATAAAAAGCGTAACTATAACCAGAAAGTGAAGTCTATTTGAGTAAAACCTCGAACATGGCGAAAGTTAAATAACCCGAGCAGTTCATGGTATTTTTCCTAAACTACGCATAGCCTGATCAACTATGCTTAATTCAGGAAGGACTATGAAATGATGGGGTTAGTTTTCTAAAGTTATGTTAGGGGAGGGAAGGGATGTGTGAGTAATGTGACCACCTGAAAATGATAGGATGTAAAGTGATAAGAACACTTGCGAGTGTTGAGATTGAGATTGTGTTGATTTTAGGATTGCCATGCTGCCTTAGTAGTAGTAGTGTGCGATGCCTAGAGAGTGTAAGTAAAAATCGTCGCGGGTAGCGATGATTGATTGTTTGATGTTGGCCATGCTTGCCTTAGTGTAGTGCGTGTTGCCTTGAGAAATTTTGTGGATAGTCGCAGGTAGCGACGTGATTTGGGAATGTGCTTTGATGGATTATGTGTTTTATGTGTTGACCAGTCGTGCCTGTTCGGTATCGAACTTGGTTGGTGATTGTTGTTCGTATTTTTCCCGTTATATTTAATATATATATATACGGTTACGGACGTCTAATTTCAAACGTTATGATGATTTGTATATGTAAGCAATAATGATGCTGATAATTTAGATAAAAATATTTTATACTTATATCCTTTTACCATGTTATCACAGGACGCCTACCCCAGTGTTTGTTGACCCGAAGAGTTCCACCCAGGCTGACGGAGCTTAGAGTTCCCGAGTGCCCGTGCCACTTCCTGAGGATCCCTATGAGGCCATTAGGCAGGCTTATCTGGATGGGACGGACACTGAGTCAGAGCCTTTTGAGGACCCCATTGATACTGAGACACCTGAGTCACCCCTCGCTATAGCACTACCTATACCACTATCTGAGAGTACCCTAACCGTTTTGGTTCCTATTCTCCGCAGGACCGCACGTATGGATGTGCGCGTTCCACATGCGATGTTATCGGGCCGCTTTACCAGTATGGCAGAGGTGGCAGCTATGTCTGATTTTGCGCTCTGTAAGAGGTTTCGGTCCTATTACGAGAGTTCGCCATCTGTGTCGCCACCAGACCTTCCTTTGCGGAAGCGTTATCGTGGTACGTTTTAGTTAGTCAAGGATAGTGAGGAGGATGATAATGAGGAGGATGAGGAGATAAAGGAGAGTATGGATTCTGACAGTGTGAGTGAGGACGCAGAGGATGAGGGTCCTACTGTAGAGGATGAGGATCCTGTTGCGAAGGATGAGGGTCTTACTGCGGGGGTCGAGGGCCCCGGTATGAATGATAAGGGTTATGGTTTAGATCATGAGAGTCGTGGTATAGACGACGAGGATCATAGTGTAGAGAGTAATGGACTTGGTTTAGAGGAGGATGAGGAGGTTATACCTGGGGGTCAGCAGCAGGCAGCTCCGATCATAGGGACGACTGTGATCGCGCCTTTAGGACTTGGATATGGAGCGTTGCGGCGTCGTGAGTTAGCATTAGAGGAGGTTGATGTATACAATACGTTTGAGGTCAGACAGGGTTCTGGATTGGCACCAAAGTCTGAGAGACCTGAGAGGGTGTCAGCATTTAGACATCCCACACTTACCACATGGACAGACCCAGAGGACGATATGATTTATATTGATATTCATGATTACCCACCACTAGCACCACCTGTACAGACACCACCTTCACCCTAGTAGACATCAGGTTCACTTCCTATTTCTCCATCACCATTTGATGATCCATCACCTATTTCATCACCTATGATACCTTTGATTGTACCATCTCCTGTAGCTACACCCGCTGCAATTGAGACTGAGGGATTTTTGACTAAGATAGGAGCTCAAGTTTAGATGTTAGAGCGATTGATTAGTGATCATGCAGTACGATTAGAGGAGTTATCGCCTGCTCTGTTTGAGAGGTACGATAGGGACATAGGAGAGTTATTCACTAGGTTGAGGGCGGTTAGGGAGGAGATTTTCTCCTAGAGGTACCGGTTTAGGAGTTTAGAGTACGAGCAGGAGAGGGTCGTAGTGACATTCGGAGTGATATGGAGGCCAATGTTGCCCTTGAGGCTTGGGAACGTCAGACGGACGCCCAGAGAGCAGCCATGTGGCATGCCATCAGTGATGTGCAGGGAGAGGATTGGGATTTACGGTTACAGCTTGCTGAGGATAGATGTGCACGATTAGAGTTGGCTAAGGTTGTTGACGGTATGAGGAGAGGGCGGGAGCCCTAAGGAGGTGCGTAGGATATATGATGTTTGGGTAGCAGTTATGTATATATATATATATATGTTAGAAACACAAAAAGTATCGGTCACTTCCAAGTTGTATTAAGTCTTAGCTCGTAGTATGTGTAACGTTAGTTAAGTAAACTAGCCCGGCCCAAGGTCCATGGGAAGCCCATTAGAACCCATGGGCCGGCCACAACATGTAGTATATAAGCCCTCTCCTAGCCTTGGAGAGGGGTTGGTTGTTCCATATTTTCATTTTCCATCTTAATAAACTTCATCCATTTTCCATTCATTCTTTCTCTAACATCACAACCCACATTTCTCTCTTGTTCTTGGTTTGATCATAAGATTACATGATTCTACAATTGGTATCAAGAGCCATGGAGTGGTGTGTTTTGTGTTTGATTTGTGTTCAAAAACCTTTACAAAGAGCAAAATAGTGATTTAAATTTTTTGGCTTAAAAACCTTAAAGTTTTCATTTTTATTGTTCCTATAGGGTTAGTAACACTAGTTGTACAAGATTTTTTGCGAAAAACCTTTCAAAAATGTGTTTTTTTGGAGAAGAACCGAAGTAGATAACCGAACTAGAGAACCGAACTAGATTACTATTGTTGGAACCGAATGAGTGTCTCTCCAGTTGAAATCGAACGAGTAATCTAAGTTGAAACCGAACAAGTCGCTTTCGTTGGAATCGAACGAGCATAACCGAACGAGGTTATCTTTGACAACCGAACTATCATAACCGAACGAGTTGTTTACTTTGGGAACCGAACTAGATTCTTCTTTGAGAACCTAACTAGATTTTTTTCTTTGAGAACCGAACGAGATTATTTTAACTAGAACCATACGAACTTATTCTAATTAAGAACCGAACAAGCTTATTTATAGTTAACTTAATCTCATCAACTCAAATTACTCAAATTTTAAATTATACGGTTATTTCTTTGACATGTAAAATCCCGTGAAACAATTTCTTGTTTTCCCGGTTTTGTCAAGATTCGTAAAATCCTGTGTAGTTTCAAAATTTATTTCAAGACTCAACAAACACATAACCAAACACAATTTCTTTTTACCACCGATCGATCAAATTGTAATCTTTTTGATACAATGACGACTCTTGCCGATAAGTCACTTCTTTCAGGAGGAGACAACAAACCACCAATGCTTGAAAAACACTTGTATGATTCATGGAAGAGCCGAATGGAACTGTATATGTTGAATAGACCTCATGGAAGAATGATTCTTGCCTCTGTTGAAAAAGGACCACTCGTTTGGCCTTCAATCACTGAGGATGAAGTAACAAGACTTAAGGAATATGTTGAACTGACTCCCGCTGAAGCCATTCAAGCTGATTGTGACATCAAAGCAATAAACATCATTCTCCAAGGCCTTCCAACTGAAATCTATGCTCTTGTGAGTCAACATCGTGTTGCAAAAGATCTTTGGGAGAAGATTAAACTGCTAATGCAAGGAACGTCGTTAACAAAACAAGAACGAGAGTGCAAGCTGTATGATGAATTCGATAAGTTCACTTACAAGAAAGGAGAGACGCTACATGAGTACTACTTGAGGTTCACTCTGTTACTCAATGATATGAACATCTACAAGATGCCATTGGAGCATGGACAATACAACACAAAACACGAAACCACGGAAAATGGAAAAGAGTCGAGCCCTCTCACAAACAAAAAACACTTCTTCATTACTAACTAACAAATCATACTACTACTAAGATATATACTAGATAAGCATGGTTGCAACCACAAAGCGCTTGTTTTAGGTCACTTAGCTTGACCCAATCCCCCCCATACTTGAGCTTTTCAAGGGGGATAGAAGTGGAAACACGGAACATCCAAGACACGGATGTCCTCTTGGTAAGAGCAAGGAAAAATCTCCATCGGGCTTTCAAGAATTTTAATGACTTTGAAAGCTTTAGGGCCCCGATGAGATAATTCCGGGAGAAGAGAAGTATGAACTCTTTTAGAAGTTAGGATCCCGGGGTTGAAGACTTTTTCCTCATTTTCGGATGAAAACAAGAGTAAAGCTCCTAGCCCGGGAACTTCTTTGTGGAAAGGAAGTTCATAAAGAGGAGGATATGAATCCTCAAGAATAAAAGAAGCATTAGTGGCCTTCTTTACATTTTTTTCCATAATTGCACAATTGGTACCTTCAAACAAGTTTCATGAATGAGTTATACCCGATTAAAAATATCTTGTCCTTCGGTTGTCGTCCGAAGGCAAAGCAGCAACCTCTGAAAGAAATCCTCAAAGAAAACCGAGTCACCTTTAAGAAAAAAGAATGAAATCACTTGATCTAAGGCGATCAAGTCATCAATCAAGATTTTAGAATCTTTGATTTTCTCTTCCTTGAAGTCAAATAATCATCATAAGTAAATCATCATTAATGGGTTTCAAGATCAAAAAAAGATTATCACATAAATCATCCATAATGTGGGGATATTAATCAAAGAGCATTTACATAACGGTGAACATGTACTCAGAAATTGTATCAACAAGATTGTCATCAAAAGAATTTCATCAACCGAATCTTCGAGAATAGAATCCATTTCCTTGATAGGATCATGGTTAAGCAAATACTCTATTTCTCGAAGGTCGGATTCGGCATCAAAGGAAAGATCATCATTTCTTGGTGAGAATGTGATAAAGCGAGTTTCATACGGCGAACTCCTCAAGAAAATAGTCGCTACTCACAGAAATGTGGAGACTAGTAAAGAAGAATGGACGCCACTTAAAGATTATGAAACGAGGGAGAAGAGATGAAGGATTACTAAGTTCCTAGTGGAAAATGGAATCCTTGCGAGAAAAGCTTCAAATTCCTTCCCAAATTTAAATCACTTTCTTCGAGGCGAAATAAGTGTGGGGAAGAGAAGGACTTGGTCCACGGATCCGAAATCGAGTGGTAATTGCCACTCAATTGATTGGATAACTTCACGTGAAGTTTAAGAAGTCGGTATGATAAAGTGAGGAGAAGAAGTGGGATTGCCACTTGGATGATTTGTTGCAAACAAATCTTCACGATATTCCTCATGTGAAACATTGTAGACATCAATCATGTTGATTGATTCTTGATGAGGTTCGTTTGAATAGCTTGAAGTGTCATTTCTCATGTTCAAGATTAATCTTTCATTTTCGTCATGGAGAATCATTTCTTCTCTATGAACGTCAATTAAAGCACGAGCGGTCCGTAAGAATGGTCTACCCAAGATGAGGGGGACACGCGGATCACTTTCATAATCAACAATGACAAAATCAGCGGGGAATGTGAACTTTCCAACCGGAACAAAGACATCTCTTGCAATTCCTTTCGGAGTGCAAATATCACGGTTAGCAAGTTCAAGAGTCATTTGGGTGGAAATAAGCTCGGGTAATCCTAAATCTTTCCACACCGAGAGTGGCATCAGTATCTAGCACCTAGATCGGCTTAGGGCTTTGCAGTGAGCCATCCTAAAAACCACACGGAATGAGAAATTTCCCAGGGTCACCTAGCTTTTCGGGTAGCTTCCTTAGGATAACCGCTGAGCAATTTTCATTGAGGGGTGTATTTGCCAATTTAATAAGTTTCTCTTTGTTAGAAAGGAGAGACTTAAGCATCTTCGAATATTTTAGGATCAAAATCAATGCATCGGCAAGAGAGATATTGATGTGAAGTTGTTTAAACATTTGCCAAAATTTGTGTATTTGTACTTCATCTTTTTCTTTTTGCTTTTCTTGGTTCATTCAAGAAGGATAAGGAATATGAGGGTAACGAGGATCCCTTTGGTGAATCACAAAGTTTCTTTGAGAAGGAGGTTTAGCTTTTTGGACCTTGAAGGAGTGGGACCCATTAATGGGTATTACCCACCAGGTCAGGGTCGATTAAAGTCTCCTCTACAAAGTTCATCCCCCCGGATTAAGTAATGGAGAGGCATAGGAACTGGTAGGTCCATCCAAAATAATGACCACTTCGAGTGGTAATTGGCTTTCAATTCACCCTTCGGGTAGCAATGGTGTTGCAGGAGAGATCCCGTACCTGAGTGGAAGCGGTGTTCATTTGAGAAGAAACTAGCCATGCATGTCCTTAAGCCTCGTTAGATTGATTTGACATTGAGCTTGAATGAAGATTGCATTCATTCCTTAACTCATTTTTTCACATTATATTGAGCTTAGCATGGCTTTCATATACCTCATTGTTTTCTTAAATTTTTTCCAACTCATTGTAAAAAAGGAACATTTTGATTTGAGTGAAATGGAGTTTGTTCTTGATTTAAGTTAGATTTTTGATGTGAAATTGTTTCCTCCTCGTTATAATCCCTTGAGGTTGGCTTAAAAGCGGTTTTGGTATTTTTGCCATGCCCGTTTTTTGTTGAATAAAACCCGGGGGTCTTGTTTGATTAACCACAACTGGAGGACGATAACTGCATTACCTGATTGGGTAGTTTACCCGTGGCTGCTGCAACATCTCCTTGAAATCTTATCCCGATATTCCCAGGAAAAGTGTTTGCCATCAGACGGCGAGACAACTGATAATAAGGATAGGACCACCGTAAGAAACATAAAGCTCCCTCAATAGCTTTTTATGGAAAGCGTGGAGTTGGGGTAGCTTGAAATTGTTTTAAGAATAGCCGTCATGCTGTAGTCACAGCACACTCGTCTACTGATTACTGCATGAGTAAAGCTTGGCCATATTGAATAAGACTTACCATCAACTTGATTCAACTTGAGAAACGAATCGATTTGTTTTCGTGAATTGCGGACTTTGGATTTGTATTTGATAAATCGTCAACACATCTTGAGTACTTCTTTCCAAAAGATTGCCACCGGCGGCGGAATTCAAGGAATCGTAGTCGGAAGGATTCAAGGCATTATAGAAAGTATCGAGTTGGTGCAATTCGGTGAAACCATGACGAGGACAAGCACGAAGGAGATCTTTGTATCGGTCCCATGCCTCATGAAACGATTTATCAAACTTTTATTGAAAATTAGAAATTTCATTTTGAAGGTTTGTCGTTCTCGAGGGAGGGAAAAATTCATTAATGAATTTGGACACGAGATCATCCCAAGTGGTAATAGAACCGGGGGGGGGGGTTCTTTTTAAGCCACCGACGGGCTGCCCTCGCAAGTGAGAAAGGAAAAAAGCATAAGCTTAATCGCATGATTCGGCACATCCTTGTATTTGATTATGGAAGTTATTTTGTTGAACCAACGAATGTGGTCATGAGGATTGTCTTTCTCAAGTCCGAAGAATTGGTCCGAAGTCATCATATTTTGTTTAACCAACGAAGGTGGAACCACAATTGCCTCTGCGTAACCCTCGGTGGGTGCACAGAGCAATTCCGCCATAGTACGTTGATCGACCATCGTAACTACTAGGTGAATCTACAAGAGCAAACGGTTTTCGACTCACTTCCCCGCCTTTGAATTTGAACGTCTACGGTTATGACGTTTCGGATTTGAAGTGGTTGGATTAGAAGAAGAATTATCAACGAGGTTAGAAGAAGAACGAGTGCGCATGCACTAAAAAGATTAAAAGAAAAATATTTTTGGTTTTTTTTTTCAATTTATTTTTAATGGACAAAACGAGAATCAAAATAACTTAAACCATTAATCAGACAAGCTTCACAGGTCAGCTCTTTAAAAGAAAAGCGCACAAAGGAGCAGGGATAGGAAAGCGGAAGCAATAAAAAAACTTATCTCCTTGTGGGTCGTAGTTCCTCCGGAACAACCCTCATTATACCCCTCTTAGGTTTGTTAAAACTTTTAAAGGTGAGCCGTACGTCCGCTAGTGACACAAAGGCAAGTTTGAATCTTTGTTCGGAGAATTTTATTATGATAATTCTCAAGATGCAAGCATTATATTGATGATGATTTTATTTCTTGATTAAGGATAATTTTTTTATGTTTTTGATTTTTCTTGATTTTTTTATCTTATACTAATACTAATAAAAGAAAATGAAAAATATTTTTGTGTTTTTTATATTTTTAAATAAAAGAAAATATTCACAAACGGGAATGAGAACTTCACAAGGGAAGGGTCTTCAAAAACTAATCTTCAAACGAAACGATAATCGACTACACCTCCCCGGTAACGGCGCCAAAAATTTGATATGGTCCTTTTGTATAAATATAAATATAAATAAATATATAAATATAAATACGTAAGGATAAAATTAAATAGTAAGTATTCCAAGAGGCTTTTAAAAGATTCGCTTTTATCCAAAGCACAATCCCTCAAAACCTACTCGAAGTCGTAATCCCGTCAAGGTGCAAATTGAAAATCGAATTACGTTTGTGATCGCGTGAATTGAATGGATAAAGATTTTTTTTGGATTGGATTACTAATTCTACAATTAAAATGCAAAAATGAGTAAGGCAAACCTAAAAATGAAAGCTAAAAGTGATTTAAACTTAAAAACGAGAACCGGGACTTAAACCCGTTCTTTTAAAAACTAAATTTTTACAAAAATAACCCTGCGAGAGCAAATTTAATTTTCCTAGGTGCTAAATGATAAAAGAAAATTTTGAAAAAAAGAATTATATTTTTTTGACTTTTTAATAGTTTTTTATGAATTAAAAACGATTTTAAAAAGAAAAATTAATTAAAAATATTAAACTATTTTTAAAAATTCTGAAAAAAATGTGGAAAATAGTTTAAGCTACGGGCTATCTAAGAAAAATAAAAGGGAACACCCAGCTTAATTGAATAAGCTGGGAAAAAGCAAAAAGGGCTTATAAGCTTAATGGGCTAAATAAAGGATAAAAGAAAAATGGTTGCAAGAATAGGCAGATAGCCCTGGTCTAGGCCGTTGGTTAGTGTGTGTTGAGGGTGAGACGTGTGTGTGTGTAAAGAGAGGTCACAGGGTTTTGGTGGGAATGGGTTCATATGTTTGTTTGTTTAATTTGGACAGGGTAGAAGTTTGGGGTCTTGGCAGAGTAAGCCCCTCAAGGTGTATGGATTTATTACATTGAAGGTCCTTGTGGTGTGTTAAAAGTTTTGAGGATTGGCAAGAAAAGTCCTCCATTGTTATGTATGTTGTTTACAAATTCAATCCTTATGACAAACAAAAGTTAGGGGTTAAGGGGAATATGACTTAACGTTTGTTAAGTGCATATGGGCCATTTATATTGAACTTGGGCCGGTTTGTATAATAAAGGGATTGGGCCATGTTTGGTATATTGGTCTTCACATTAACCCTTAATGGGCTGCCCCGACCCATTAGATGGGGTAAAGGGTAGCCCATTAAGTGTTTCTTCGATTTTTGGCTTCGGCTTTGACTTTGACTTCTTCGGGGTTGACTTTGACTTTGACTTTCTTGGACTTTGGCTTTGATTTGACTTTGGCTTAACTCGAAATGTCCATAACGAGTTCTAAACGCAGTCTTTGGAATGTCATCCTCATGCACTCTCAGCTGATGGTATCCAGACATAAGATCTATTTTTAAGAAAAACTGTGACCCTTGCAGTTGGTCAAATAGATCATCAATCGTAGGAAGCGAATAACGATTCTTAACACTCAACTTGTTCAATTCTCTATAGTCAATACACATCCTAAAAGAACCTTACTTATTTTTCACAAACAAAACCGGTGCTCCCCAAGGCGATGAGCTTGGTCGAATGAAACCTTTGTCCTGGAGTTCCTTAAGTTGACCCGACAACTCCTCCAATTGAGAAGGTGTCAAACGATAGGGAGACTTCGCAATCGGTACAACTCCAGGGATTAGCTCAATCTGGAACTTAATTTCCCGAAGAGGTAGCAATCCTGATAAATCATCTGGAAATACCTTGGGAAAATCTTTAACCACAACAATCTCTTCTTGTTTCTTATCGCTAGCCTTAGCACTCATCAAAAGTCTCGCTTTCTCTTCCGGTCTTTCTTCTAATACTCTAAGCACCTTGCCATCTAGTAGTGGTATCCTCGCTACTTTCTCATGACAAATTATTTCAGCCTTATGATTAGACAACCAATTCATACCTATAATCACATTAAGACTCCCATGCCCGAATGGTATCAAATCGATGTCAAAGACATGACCCTCGATTTCTAGTTTACAACCCTTAATAACCTTATCAATCTCTACTAGCTACCTGCTAGCTATCTCAATCTCACATCTGAAACCTAATTCACTGGGCTCTATGCCTAACAAAGGTATAAAAGTAGTGAAAACAATACTATAGTTAGCACCAGAGTCAAATAAGGTAGTGGCAAAATGATTCTTTAAAGTAAACGTACCTGTCACAATGTTCGGATCCTAGCAAGCTTCCTCTGCTCCCAACATAAATGCCCTACCCCTAGCTTGGCGTGCGGATATGAGAGTTCCACCACGTTAAAGCCTTACCCATAAATGAACCAGTAGTGTATTTCACTTTTTGGTCAATACTACAACCACTCATATCCTGCACGGACTCCATTTTCTTAATACATCAAGTAAGAACTACAACACCTCCCTTACCATCATATTTCTTTGGGCTACAAGATAAGAACTCCTTATATGAACAAACTATCCGGTTGCGATTCACTAACACATTCCTAACGTTCTCCTAAACGTTCTCATTAACCACATTACCATTTTGATTTCCAACATTTCCTTGGTTACCAACCTGAGCTAAAATGGTGGGTAAGAGGTTCTGCAATTGTTAGGCAATGATCGTCGAGAAGTCGGGTGCTCCTCTCACACCCCCATTGACTCCCTCTACATTCCTATTAGCTCCCCCTGGTCATTTCCTTGACCATTCAATTCATCAACACGCTCATCATTACCTCCCCTAGGTCCTTTACCCCTCCCACCTCTACCAACCCGTTCACCCGTTCCCCTTCCTCGTGATTCAGCAACAGGCCGACCAGCACTTCGGTCCTCATCTTTGGCGGCATTATCTACATGAGGGAGAACATAGGCAACATTAGGTAGGTAGAAAGACTAACATATATATAGAATACCTTACTATATATATAAATATACACATAATACCACCCTATGGTGTCAACATTAATTTGTGTGAATGGTATTACCAAATACGAGTAAGTTATGATACTTTTATAAGTACATTGGCCACCGTATTTATATCCGCATCTTTTCCCAGTCGTACTCAGTATTAAGCTCACACATCTCAATGACTGACATAACTAAAGCACCAAACCGCGAACACGCGAAAACAAGCAAAAGCAGAACATCGCACACATAGATCCTATACGCAACTAAATGACAGATCTTAGGTTATAGTCTAGGCCAACCTACCTAGTTCTCTATAACATTGGCTCTGATTACCAATCTGTCACACCCCGACAATGACAGAAACTCGAGAATGCAACATAATGATCAATCATAACACAAGATACAATATAGAGAAAACTTCAATGCATAAACTTCAAGTGTTATGAAGACCATCAACCTCGAACAAACCTCGAGTGATGTCCCAAATCATAACCAAATCCATAATCTCATACAATTTCAAATGCCCACACTGGGGTTCAAATCCAAAGTTAAACCAAAAACTTCTAAATACTAATATCGGTTGCCCAATAATCACTTCACTTCATATTGATGAACAAGAAAAGTAGGAAGAAACTAGGAAGAATGTAGAGAGAGAAACAAGAGAGAGAAAGAGAGAGGATGAGGAAGTTTACTTGCAAAATGGAATGTTTACAAATGAACCAACCCCTCTTACTTTCCTTGAGGAGGTGTATATGTATCAAAACTAAAAGGCTTTCATGCCTTTAGTAATTCTACGGGCCGGGCTCGGGATTACTTGGGCTTTCGCCCAATACACGTAACCGGTTAGATTACATTAAATGAGCCCAATACCCGTTCTAGCCTATTACAACGTATATTAATTAATGACCGAGAAGTAATATAATTAATGAACGAACTTCCATTGTTCAACTCAATATTTTGAGGCTAACAATCTCCCCCGAAGTGAGTTCATTGTGACACTCCTTCGTGAGATCAATGAGATTGCTTTTGTCGTTAAGCTCTTTATAAATATATATATATATTATATATAATAAATATATATATATATATATATATATATATATATATATATATATATATATATAGATAATAGTATAAGCTTATAGCTTATTGATTCGGCTTAATGGGCTTAAGGCTCATTGGGTTTGATTTGTATTTTGGGGTATATAAAAAGAAGTATGGAATAAGTTTTCGCTAAGCAAAGAAAAAATCGGGCCTATAGTATTTTGACCATGATGGACTATATTAACAATATTAAATAAATGAGTTTGTAGACTTGTAAATGAACTAAAGAAAGTGGTGTTGGACTAAGAGGAGGACTTTGTTTGGAGTTGTCAATTATTTGAAGAGTTAATTTTTGCCACAGTTAATACATCATGTCAAATGAATTGAATTGTGTTTGTCGGAAAAACGTCGAATTTGTGAAAATTGTTTTGGATAAAGGTTTAGTACCTTGGAAAAGTCATAAAGACGTGTAGGTCATGCCGAATTTTTGAAAGGATTATATACTTAGAGTTTTGCTAAAAAGAGATAAAATTTTCAATGTTTTAACAATAAATAGTTATTTAACTTGAAAATTTAATACAATACGAAAGATGAAATTTCTTGAAATTTTTCTTAAATATTTACTATTTATAACCGTTGTGTCGATTTTAATTGAGGAAATGGAAGGGAGAATCTTAAGGAAGATTAAGTGTTGAGGTAAAAACTTTTGGACATATTTAATGACGAAACATTATACCCCGTTAGCCCGATAATAAGACGAAAATAATAATAAAATATTATTATTTTCTAATTTAGAATTATCAAGTATTCATGTACTATATATTTAAATATATAAGTCTTAACGACTACGAAAAGTGGATTATTATCTTTGCTTTTGTGAGCATCTTGCACATTCTTTTTTTCATCATTTTTCGAGCGTAATATTTTGGATTGAAATGTACGTTCAGAAATTGGGGTGTCTTTGAGGTTTGTTGGTATTGGGTCCACTTTGCCCAAGTGTTTTGAGTCGAGTTTCGCGTAAATTACCAACAACATCCAACAATACGAGTTAAAGTTTTTGGAATGACGAGATAAAGTCTTGGAATACAAAAAGGCGGTTTTTGTAATGAGTTAACGGTATGAGATAACGAGTTTGGAAAGATATGAATTTAAAATGGAATTTTGGGATGAAAATGAGGATTTTGCGTGAGTTAAGGCGAACACTTGTACAATAAGATAATTTTAGTAGCAGTATTGATATAGGTAAGTATATAATTTAGGTCGTTGTCGGGGATATATACAATGTGTGCTTGCTAAGAATTAATGTTTCCTGCTTTATTTTAGTATGTGTGGATTGCTATTGATTGCTGATTAAGGTTGAGTATCTCTAGAGCCACACTTTATACTGGTTTATCCGTTGGGGAAAATGATACTCCAAAAGTGTGATTATTGAATGTTTGTTTTAATAGAGACTATGCGAAATGTGGTTTTATTTTTGGGACAATTTATTTGCTTATGACTGCTATGTGAATATTAATGATGCATGATATGTTGGAATCGGATGGTTACGCCTACCCAGTAATTGTATGATATGTTAGGATCGGAAGGGGTACGCCTACCTAGTATCTGTTTGATAATTGGAGCGGAGGTTAAATGCCTACCCAGTTTGTGATGTCCTTCTTAATTTTAGTGCTCCAGCTGGTAGGCCCTTTAGGTGCGTAAGTGACATATGTTATTGATTAGCGGTGATGCTAAGGTTGTTTGCATATATTCACTGTCATAAAAGCACTATTGTCCACTATTGATATATTGGCCACACTAGCTTTTGGTTTAAGGTCAAACTAAACAGAGCTCACCAACATTATTGTGACGTTATCGCGTATCATTTTCGGGTGTTTAAATCAAAGATATGGTGATTGGTATGAAAGAGAAAAGAATAACCCAATGGTACAATTGTAGATATGGAGGTGGTTTATGATTTAGGTTACAGATTAATAACTTGGTAAAGTTCTATAAAACTTCATTTTTACGAAATGTAAATTATAAATTAGAATGATCTTGTCTCTTGTGCGATGGAATGGTGTCGCATCTCGTGTTTCCGCCACATTTGAGGGGTTAGACACAAGCACACCAATGGTGTGTGGTTTGGTGTATATTGGCATAAAATTGAAGAGGTGGGGGGGGTGACCAAGCCAATAAACTAAGCCAAGGTTCATAACTTTGGCTCCAAAGTTAATTTGATATTCACTTAGTTGCTACAAGTGTGTCTAAGTATAACATGGTGATAGGTAAGAAAGTTGGCTGTAGTGAAGGATAAAACAAGTATGATCACTTTCCATGTCTTGCATTCAAGTGATGTAGTATAAATTTCAAATTGGTTTTCTTTTTCTCTTTTGTTAGTTATCATCACCAAAAAATTCAATTGAGTAGGGAGGGCATGAATTTAAATTTGTACTAGGATACTTATATTATTTATCTTAAGTTTACCATGGCAAGGTGATAGTTTTTCCGAGGTTCCGTTTGAATCAAAAACGCTAAAAACGTAAACTCACGCCAAAAATAATAAAATCGCAAACGTAAATACTCGTAAACCACAAAATGACATCAAACGAATTTATTAATTATAATTCATGTAAATTAAGCTTAGTCCGACATCGGAACGCTTTCGATAACGATTTTCAGTTTTTACGCGGGATAGCTTCCCGGATTAACGTCAAATTAACACGTAACTTATAAAAGTTAAAATAATGAACGGAATCGGTAAAATAAATGTTGACTTGAAATTTACGGGGTGTCACATATGTGAGGTGCTAGTATATATTTATCCATTCTTATAATTACTAGGTCTAGAAGGTTTGTGTTTGTGAACAAGCTTTTAAAGAGTAGGGTTAAATGCCCCAATATTGCTAATTGTCTAGGTAGAAAAGCCATTTGCTTACAGGTCAAGCCAAATCCTAAGTGTATGAGTCTTTTAATGAGGGGACATATTTTATAAACTATTTTCTGGGTGCATTTAAACCCCCTAAAGCATGCAAAAATGCTCAGAAATAATGTGCTTAATCTTTTGTTTTTAGGTTTTTAGCACTTGGATGGCATTTGGAGGAAATACATGTAACTTGGGCTAATTTGGAGAAGAAACAGATAAGATTACGACTCTACACCAAGAATCATGAAGAATTATGCATACAGCGCGCGGAGACGGCGTCACCATCATAAAGCGACGGCGTCAGGATCTTCATCGTGGCGGCGTTAGAGATCTAGCGACAGCGTTAGGACGTGGCCGACTTAAAGTGGATCTAGAATCATCCACGGTGGCGACACGTCATGACTTTAAAGAGACGTCGTCGCAACCATTTTTACTATTATAGAACAACACTGATTTTACTGGTTTTAAATGGTTGTAAGCTTCTTATAACTTTTAGGTAGATGAAACCTAGTCATGTAGCAGCTTTTAGGGTCATTTTATAGGGCCTCAAAAACTCCAAAATGTAACTTACCTTCAACAATCCATGTTTTAATCAAGTAAGATCATAAATCATTCATATGTCTATTTGTTGTATTTGATTTATTTATATGCCTTGCTTTCTTTAAGAACATGCTAGGCTAAACCCTCCTTTGTATTTACTTATTAATGCAAGAAACTTAGTATTGTAAACCTTTTAATGTTGAGCATATTGTTGGATGGAAGTGCGCGTTAAGCTCTAGAAAAAGCTAGTCCATAGGAATTTAAATTGTCATAGACGTCTATGGAGAACGCGAGTGTGTAAAAGGATACCATCGGTAACATCTCCATACTACCTACCCCCCTAATAATGGTTATCCCACTTAAGAATATAGTTTCACATGCATTTAATATACTCTTAGGGGCCTTGTAATAGTCTTCATACTACCTTACTTGTGTGTTGCCTTAACGTAATATTAAATAGACGGCGGGTTCGTGTAATTCATTCATGACTTAGGAAATACTTACACAGATCATCAGAAGTGTGACAAAGCAACAGATCTAGGAGAAGCAATCTAAGGAGTAGTGCATGATTAGGTAAATACATCTTTTTATGATATTTACTTGCTTTCTCAAAAATATAAAAACACAAAAAGAATCTTCTCTTAACCTCTTAGAATTCTATTAGACCGTGTTCGAGCCTTCTCAACCTATTCCCCTAGAGAACGATAACAACCCCCGAGTCTTGCCTTACTACACTACAACAGTTAGGTACTCTGCCTAGGGGATTGTAAAGCTTCTTGTGAAGTCTTCACAACCTCCACATCATATACATGAAATATCCCTTGAAAATGTGTGAAATATATATGTTAACGCATGAAATGTTGCAAGTTTGTTTGCTTGTTGGTGTAATAATTGTTTCAGGACTAAGAATGAAGAAAAGGACTAAAAGCGTAAAGATATTCTGTTAAATATACTAACGCTCATCAAGAGAAGGATCTAGAAGAGAAGATTTAATGAAAAAAGCCAAAAGTGCGGCGCACTTCCATCAAGTGCGGCGTACTTCAGAGCGGGTTAATGCAATTTAATACCGAGTCCAAGTGCGGCGCATATATTACTCAGTGCGGCGCACTTCGACCTTCAGTTACTCCAAAATCATTATGATTGCAATGATTATGCAACTCTTCACTCACCCATTCCCATCAACTGATACTCTCATCTCCGCTATAAAAGGAGCTTGAATTGGAGGCTCAAATCATCTCATTCTATCCCATTCTTATCTCAAACATCTTATTTCTCGTCTTGGGAATCATTTCTAAGCTAGAAAGAAGTTGTGGGAAAGGTTGAAGTGTCCCTAGGATCTTCATCATTTCTAGGTTATAATCATATAAGAAGTTGGAATTCAGGCCAAAGAAGGTTATGGAAGAGTTGTTATTAGTTGAAATTCCGGGTTACTGTTGTTTCATTCAAAGAAAGTTCTTGTAAGGAAACCATATAAATTGCTTGTGGAATTGGTATAAACACGTTTATCCTTTTGAATACAATGTTTTTTGAATCTTTTATGCTTGTTATGTGTTTTGTTTCCATGATTATGAAGAAGTCTATCATGTTTGTTTGGGAATCATGAGGGTATTATGGATCAAACTTAGATAAACTAATGATATTTGGAATTAAAAAATATGAACTTGATGTTTTTATACTTGGATCTTTAATCATCATTTAATCACCACTTAGTCCGAATATAGGTCGAAAGACTCTGACTTCATGCTTGGTTTCTAGTTTTTTGTCTATGAACAACTCGATCTTAGCCTTGTGAGGATAAGCTAGTTAAATGATCATTAACCCAAGAATAAAAAGGTTTAACGCTCAACCTCATGTCTAACGAACTTGGTTGAGCAAGTTTATATTTATTATTTCCAAAACACGAATCAAACTTAAAGCATTTTTCATAATTAAAAGTAAAGGCCGAAAGGATTTTTCATTATGAGAAATAGATAATCTTTTAAGTAAACTACCCATTTCTTTAATCGATTATGCTAAAATTCATGAACTCGTTATCTTCCTAAGTTTGTTCTATTTACTCTTGTCTCCCAAATAAACATTGTTTTTATATCTTGAAATTCACCCTTATATTTAGATCGTGACAGTCTATAAGATAACCTTTCGTAAAACGTCCCGACTTTACTTAGAACTACCAATCCCGTGGAACGACTGGTCTTACCTAAAAAGATTATACTACATACGTGGGTTATACTTTTACTCGTGTGTTTCCGTCTAATAAATCGGTATTTTCAGTCTTATAAATTTAAAGCTTTTGAAACACATCAAAGTTTTTGGCGCCGCTGCCGGGGATTGAAATCATTCTTAGTTATTGTTGTTTTACAAAACCAAAATTTCAAAATCGCCGTACAATTTTCTGGCAAACTGACCCAAAATTCGTTTTTCTTCAGAAAGTGCGCCGCATAATCTTTTTGTGCGACGGATTTCCTGTAATTTCAGAAAGTACGCCGTACTTACACCAAGTACACCGCACTTCCTGCAGATTTTCACAAACAGAATCAAAACCAATTTCAAAACAAAAACCCATTTTCAAACTGTAAAATAAACTCTAAAAACATGTGGATCTTTTTCCTTATGTGCTTATTTGTTGAATTCTTGTATTCACGTAATTTATATTCTAAAATGAAAAAATCAAAAAAATATTGCTTTATGTCTTGCTTGTTTAAATCTATGAATGTTTATGTGTTTTTCTTATTTGCTAATTTTTGCTTATTTGAGTATGCTTGTTTGAAAACTGAAAATGAAAATTTAATAAAATTTAAGATAAGAATTTATGACCTTAATAATTGTTATATGATTATACATATGTTTAATAACCTGATAATTGGCACCTTTAATAAATACATTAAGGGTAATAACAAAACTAATTATAAAGTTATAAAAATAAAACGTTTTAAAAGTTTTGAAACTAAAAATTATAAAAGTACGGCGTACTTTCTTCTAAGTAAGCCGGTTTTTCCTGGAAAAACATAAAAATTTTGTAAAATCTCAGGAAGTACGTCGCACTTACTTTAAAGTACGACGCACATTGCTTCCTTGACAGTCAAAAAATGCTTATATATTAATTTTCGTAGACAAACTATTCAGTTTATTAATTACTATCGGGTTATTAATATTATGTAAGTGTAAAAAAGTGTTATCACATGTTTTAACTAACCCACTAACAGTTATTCTATTGTTGTGTTGTTCGATAAAATTTATGGATCCCAATTCGAGTGTTGGAAAAACTTGCCTAGGAGAAAATATCAATGAAATATCAAGTGAAAAAGCTGAAGGTCATAGAGACTGGAATTCTCCTGAATATGAGGACACAGCTAATAGTGGGGGTAAAAAGGAAACGAAGGCACTAATCTTTCATAAAATGGATACTGAAGAGATTAGCGACAGATATGTGGCACCTTGTTTCGTTAATGGACTAGAAGCATATGACGGTGAGATAAATCTAAGAACAGAAGAAAACATGATCTCAAATGAATTTGCTGTGAAATTATGTCTGGAACATGAGGTGAAACACAGACAAAAGTGGTTAAAAAAGAGTTGATCGTTGCATTGAGAGGAGAGATTTACTTTGTAAAGTTCATAATCAATCCTGAAGAGGACGATGTCGAACCAGGGGTAGTTCTGGGAAGATCATTTATGCGTCTAACCAAGGGGATTGCTGACTTCAGAAATGAAATTATTACAATATACCCGAACTCGATCTATTCTTGGATAGTTCTGGAGAAGAAGAAAAGATTGGTGATGACTAGGATCTCTTGTTAGATGATCTTGACTTTGGAGATATTTTAGATATTGAAGGAATTGAAGTCCCGCCACTCATGTGCAAAATAGGGAAGAATAGTAGGAACAAGAGGAAGCAACTAGAAAAATACCGGTTGATCTGTTCTGATATAAGACCATCATTGTCTACTGGAAAACCGTTAACTCATGAAGAAGCTAAAAGAGAGGCATTGGCCATCGATATTTGCAGAAGATATTATCTACTGGAGGAGGAAAGACCAGTGATCAAAACTATGGCATATAATGACAAGTATAAAAAGATACTTGATGGGATTTGTATAGATAAAATGAAACTAGATGGAGAGAGAAAGAAAGAGGAGGAAGAGGCTATAATCAGGATCAAAAGAGAGGCATTAATAGAAAAGGAGGATCCTAGAGCATTCGTGATCCCAATCCGACTGGAAGGTAAGATCAACCTCAATGCATTAGCCGACACTGGTTTCGATATCAATGTCATGCCATATCGTGTTTATAAGGAACTAGGCAGATAAGAGGTGATGGATGTAAAAAGAGGAATAACAATATCAAACAATTCAAAAGCAGAGCCTCTGAGGCTTTTGAAGGATGTCTTGTGCCAAGTAGGTGTAACTACCATCATTGCAAAATTTCTCATCCTGGATGGGAGAGGATTTTTGTACACCTTTGGCAGCATCCTGAACACAATAGAAAGGATCACGTCTACCTTTGATGGGATTTGTCACCAAACGTTTCTTGCAGCTAAGACAAGTTTGGACACTGCAGAAAGTGTTAGTGACGACGAGAAGGAGTATGCTATTCAAAGAAACAAATTTGGAGCACCGATATACGGACCAAAACCTGCTCAGTACTTTAACTACAACGATCCCATGGATTGATCTCTAGCATTGCAGGCAGTCCTGAACCCATTCCAGAAGGTGTGTGTTTGGAAGAAAGTAGTCAAATTTCTTGGATCGTTGCCAGTACCATTACAGCATGTTGATTGGAAACCCGATTACACTGGGTGTTTTAATAAGAAAGAGGAAGGTGATGGGCAGTGGCATGCCGAGATCAGATTGACTGACCCTTATAGAAATATTTATGACCAAGGATTTGTGACAAAGAAAACAAGCAGAAGGTTGTCTAAGTACCACAAGTTGAGTGACATCATGTCCACCCAACTGGTTTCAAAAATAAATGAGTGACTATATACTCCCGTTTTTACTTTTTAAATGTTGAGTCGAATAAAGTCAATTGTATTAACCCATAATGCATTACATTTTATGTATGAACATTATTCTGATAAATGTTAATATTAAAAGAGTCAGTTTGGTGGAATGAAATAAAAATTTACGTTTTCAATTATATTTGCATTTAAGTTATAAAACGTACAAGGTAAGTTTGGATTACATAAAAATATATGTATAAAATATTAAAAATATATATAATTTTAATAAAAAAAGGGGCAAGTACGCCGCACTTTGCGACGATTTCATCTAAAAACTTATTAAACAAGATTTTACACTTTATAAACTCACACACTTAACAAAACCGTCGAGTTTTTCACAAAAGTAAAAGAAAATTTTCAAAACATCAATCCATTAAGTCTTTAATCATGCCAAGGGTATGTTACTTTCATTCTCTAACTGGTTTCTTGTCAATTTCTTTAAATTTATGATTCAATAGGGTTGTTTATAATTAGATTAGGGGAAATCAAAATCTATACTTATTATGTATAATTAACCCTTAGGATTATGCTATACAGGAGTTATTAATCAAATGCATGTTGAAATCTTTACAAATCTAAAATTATTATTCATGAATATGTATTTATTTTAAATTATTTGTTGGAAATCATAAGAAAAATTCGAAATTATTTTAACCAGCCCAGAAAGTATGTCGGTTTTGCTAGAAAACTGGCGCACTTAGCAAATTTCCCAGGAAGTACGCCGCACTTCTATGAAGTGCGACGCACAAATAGGACCAGAAGAGAACATAATGTATGAAAACCTATCGAAAACCCATCCATTGATAATAATGTTTTCTAACATCATTATACACTTTATTGCTTTTATTGTGAATTGTTTTTATGTGTAAGACTATGGGAGCACAAGATGATGAATTCGGATCCTCACGATCCAAACACTCCCAAAAACACAAGACGATGGAAAAGGCGATGCTTCTACGTGTCCACCACCCGTTTTTGATTTAGGAAGGGTGTAACCATGCTGCTAAGAGTCGATACAACACAAGGCTATGCTCAATGCTTCCTAGACACATTTACACACCATTGGTTGTGGATTAGAACCTCTTGAAATCAAATAGTTATGGTGAGGGCATTTAATGAGATGTTGACGATAAGTTGTTTGTGGCTGGTAACAAATATGAGGAGATGGTACTTCAGAAGCATGGACTAATGCTTTTAACATTGATGAGCCAATTTATAGTGAGCTTTGCCATGAGTTCTATTCTACGTACGAGTTTGATGAATTTTGTGTTGCTGACGAATTGAGAGCTAAAAAGATAATCAAGTTTAGGCTTTGTGGACATACTTTTAGTTGGACGTTGCTGGAGTTTGCAAAGATGTTAGGATTGTATAACTTAGAGGAGATCGAGGAAGAAGGATTTGATGTGTACTTCCAAGGTGGTTTGCGTAGCGATGAGCACTTCAACGCTCAAGAGTATTGGTTGAGCATTAGTCGAGAAGAAAATCTTAGTTTATTAAGGAGTCATGCTTTTACTATCCGTAACTTTGTTTTGAGGGTATTACACAAAATAATTACTTATGGCTTGTGTAAAGAACAACTGGGTATGACAAGATGCAGAAAAATGATTTGTGGTTGTTGAGTACGTTCGAATCTAGACATCAGAATGGGTATGCGAATGTTGCTTGGTTAATAGCGAGGTGGATGAAGAGGAAAGGAGCTGGTAGTCAGAAAGAGAGTATGATCTGCTATGGACAGTTTATTACGAAGATTGCTAAGAGGATAAATTTGCTGACTGAAGAGGTGTGGAATGGTTTGAGTGCTTCGATCTATTGCGGAGCTTTGGATACTACTACATTTAGAGAGTTGATCGACTCTGAGGGTAGGCTGATTCCTGAGGCTCCTGAGCCAGGTGTACCGAGAGTTGCTATTCCTAGACCTCTTAGAGCATCGATGCAGTATTTGTACGAAAGGATGGGTAGCATGGAGATACGTCAGGAGGCGATTGAGAGGATGTCTTATAGGCAGTCTTATCACTAGGACATGTATGCTGGAGTATTTGAGCACATGGCTGGAGTTTACATTGTTCCACTGTAGGGAGCCTATAACCCACCTGGATATGATCACCAGCAGTATGACCAGTATTATCAGCAGTACCCACCTCAGCAGCAGTAACAGCCAAATGATGATGAGTAGTACGAGATGACACAAGTTGGTTGTGTGACTGCATGTTTTGGGTCACGTATGTTTTAAAACAATTTCTCTAAAAACATTATGCATTATTACAATTATTATATTGTGTAAAATGCTCTTGTTGGCATTCAACCAATATTTTTGGTACTTTCTATAACTATGATTTAATTAGGAAATATTATATTATTTGTGTGTGCTTTGCAGTATGTACATATTATTGTCAGGAAAAAGTAGAAAATGCCCTGGCGAAATGATGCGAATGAAGATTCAAAAAATTCATCATTTTATAAGGGAGTATAATTTTAGCTTTCCCATTTAAGCTTTTCTCTGAATATTCACACTAGAGACAATGCTCGTATAAAGGTAATGGAAGAGGGGAGATAAAATGGAAAAGTAGAACACTTAATCTTTAAAAAAATTTCAAAAAAAAGGTTGTAAATTTTTGAAAAAAAACATTTTATTGATCACATACAAGCAATCTGACTCTAGATTGATAACATTACTAGCATATTTATACCACCCAAGAGAAAAATTATGAGGATTAGATCTTAAAAAATTCAGGTATCCATCTTTGATTCCTAAGGTAAATATTTTAACTTTTACTTCTCGAGTTAAGGTTTGAATGCAATTGCAAGTGTCTCATCTGTCGTTACGGCTATGTATTTGTAGTTTGTCGTCTTTCTGGAGCATTGGTATCGATTTAAAATTATGAGTGTGCTCATGGTTTGTTAATTCTAGAACTTGTGCTTGAAATCTTTATGAGACCGTAGTAGGAACATGTTTGCGTGTTATAAACATTTTACAGATTGAGAGGTGATAAAAATATAAGTATACAATAATTTTGTTCAAAAAGCTTTTTAATTAAATTATCTGAAATTTTATCTGTACGAATTGAAGCGCGTAAATGCTGGTATCGCTATTATAATGAAGTGCGAAGGTTGCAAACTTTGAAAGTTCGTTTGAAATAGTGTGCTTATCCTAAGTATGGGGGAAAGGCAATTCCCCCAATAAAAAGACTTAAAAATAAAAAAATAAAAAAAAGAGGTAAAGAAAGTGATGAAGTGAAGGAAATGTTTGTTACATCTACGGATAAAGTGGAATATGATTTTATTATAAACCTTTTCAATAATTAGTAAAATAATAACTAAATAAAATTACAATTGAATGAATTAATCGTTTGAGTGCTTACGCATGTCCGGAAATTTAGTTCTTGTACAAACCTATGTAATTTTACACATTCATGACAGGCGAATAGTGACTTCCGTATACTATCTATTACACTAAACTGAGCGAGTGTTAAAATAAACTGATCTATAAAAATTTGTGAGTTACTTTGTCGCGTTATCTATGCTTGTGATCATTAATTTGTTTTATTAAAACGAAATACTTTCGCTTTATTGCTTGAGGGCAAGCAATAAGCTAAGTATGGGAGATTTGATAATGCTCAAAATATACATAAAATATCCCTCGAAAATGTGTGAAATGTATATGTTAACGCATGAAATATTGCACGTTTGGTTGCTTGTTGGTGTAAAAATTGTTTCAGGACCAAGAATGACAAAAGGGACTAAAAGCGCAAAGATATTCCGTTAAATATACTAACGGTCGTCAAGAGAAGGATCTAGAAGAGAAGATTTAATGAAAAAAAGCCAAAAGTGCGGCGCACTTCCATTAAGTACGGCGTACTTCAGAGCGGGTTAATGCAATTTAATACCCAAGCCAAGAGCGGCGCACAAATTACTCAGTGCAGCGCACTTCGACCTGCAGTTACTCTAAAATTATTATGATTGCAATGATTATGTAACCTGTGACAACCATGACTTGAGCAGGTTAGTCAAACTATTAGTGTTGACTTATGTATCTGTTGCAATGTATGGGTTATGTGTTATATGTGTTTATACGTGTTTATATGTGTTTGTGTGGGATATGTGAGATTGGATAATCAATCCATTGAGCGTGATCATCTCATTGGGATTGGATTTGTGTTGGATTTTGTGGAATTCATTTCGTTCACCTTTGGTGACAAGGAAATGATTTCGGTGATTGAAGCGGTTTCGCGTTAATTATGTAAGTAATTATACGTATACGTATTTATGTGTTAGTAATATTAGGAAGAGATTAGGTTCTAGTAGTAAGGATATGAACGAAATGAAATTTCTATTTTTGGAATGTTAGGTTTAATAAAAATGAAAAGTTATTTATTCTTAAAAGTCTAGTAAATTGCGTTTAAGCGAAAAAGTATGCGCAAACAAGCTAAGGTTTTTATAAAAACTTAAGGTAATGCAAGTAATTAGTTAATTAATAATTTAATAAAGAAAAAAATATATATATTGGGGGATCGGCCGGCCCAAAAAGAAAAGGAAAAAAAAGAGTTTTAAAAGGAAACAAATACTTATTAGACTTTATATATAATTAGTTTGGGGGCCTATAAATACAAAATAAAATCCCATAACCCTCCCCCTTGTGAGATCGGTCGAACAAAGAGAAAAGAGGAGAAAAAAATTAGGGTTTTTGCTTTTGGGAAGAAATCAAGCTCTAAGGTAAGTTTTAATTAATCCTTGTTAGTTATTAATCTTTAATCATGTAATAATCAATATGGTGGATAATTAGGGTTCATTAAATCTGTAATTAATGGTATAATGATCATGTTATAACGATTAGGGTTGAATTAGAAGCTTATGGGTGTAATTGGTTAAACTTAATTCGCGTTAGAATTTGATTTAGATTGGGGCATGTGCATTAAGCTTTTGGCTTAGTAGCGTGTAACACGAGTTATTTTGTTGTTTAGATTTGTGCTAGTTGTTTGTGAAGTCGCTCAAGAGTCTAGTTTCCAGAACAGTCCAGGCGCGAAGGTTTTTTGAGGTCGGGAAGTCATTCAAACGTGTTGCAAGAAAGTTTCCTAGCCAATAAATAAACGGAGTCAGAATTTAGTCAGATTACGAGGGTTTAAAACCCCCCACTTAAAAATTCGAACTTTTGTCTTTAAATAACTTCTATACCGGAGTTTTAGTTCTAAGTTCTATTTAGAAAATCCTCCAAAGTAGAGCTTCTGATTTGAGTCTAAGTATAGGTTTTTTTAGGGCAAAACGTTTTAGTGTGCGATCAAATCAACTTTACTTAAAAGTTAGGATTTATTTGAGGTACTTAAGAAGGGAAATAAAGTTAGTGGATAAAATCATGGGTTTAGAATCCTCATGCGGTAGTTAACTTGTGATTTTTGGTAAATTTATAAAGCCCCAGTAGTATGGCTTAGAAAATGGTAAAGCGAGGTCAAAAATTTCAGCGTTTTCTGGTAAATTGTAAGACATGAAATAATGTCGTAACACGAATTGGTTAATTTCGGCATGGTGTGTCGGGGTGACCCTTGAAGGTAACTAAACACCCTAGAACATCCATCATATGATTGTTACATGTGCATAAGCTTTTGGCTTAGTAGTGTAGTAAACACGGTTATTTTGTGTTTAGATTTATCGAGTTGTTTTGTGAAGCTTTTTGTTTGGAATCTTTTTGAAAGCTTAATGCAAAGGTATGTTTCATAGCCCCTCTTTCTCAATGTTATTTTGGGGTGAGATGTAGGCTTGTCTGTTTGTCGTGTGATAAATGTTTTTTAATCTTGCTGTAGTTATATGTTATCTATAAGATCGTTGCACGTATCCGTCCCATTGTGTGCGATACGATATGTTGGTATTGTGGATCCCAATATCTAAAACAGTTTGACGGTGTAAGACTGCGTGAGCTAAGAGAGCCATGTACGCGACATTATTAGTTGAATATGATTGTGGATCGTGGCACGTTCCACCCGTTTTGTTAATCTGTGTCATGAAATTTTTTGATAAGTGCAGTAGCAATTTAAAGTTTATTTTGGATATTGTTGTATGACAAGACCTATGATTCTCGCTCAACTTTATTTTGACTTTTAAGCATACATTTTCAGGTAAGCTAATGAGGTGTCTAAATAGAGCGTCAAGTGTCTAGAAGAGACCGTAGGATGCTTGAGTTATTTATGGCATTTGTTTGAATAATTCGTTGCCTTGAAATGTTTGGATTATGTTTTGTATGTTTTTTTTTGACGAGACCTTCTTTCACAATAATAAAGACACATTAGTTTTGGTATTGTTATGACACTTTGTGTTTGCTTTACTTTAAGTTTTCATTTTAGTATTCTTCTATATAGACACCTAAGGTTTGTGATGATATCCATTCTTGTTTACGCCTCGCGTTTCCGCCTTGGCGGGGTGTGACATTATACTTGGACGATATTGTTGTTTATAGTCATACCTTGGAGGAGCATGTCTTGCATTTGAAACAGGTGTTCTAGGTGTTACGAGATAATGAAATTTATGTGAAGTTGGAGAAGTGATCTTTCGCCCAAGATGAAGTCGAGTTCTTGGGACACAAGAATCAAGATGGCGTTTGATGATGACGTTGCAAAGATAAAGGCTATCCAAGATTGGGAACCACTAACCAAGGTTACGAAGTTGAGATCTTTTCTTGGCTTGGTGAACTATTACCGCAGGTTCATCATGGGATACTCGGCCATAGCATCCCCTTTGACGGACCTATTGAAGAAGAACAAAGCTTGGATATGGGACGAAGAGTGCCAAGCGGCGTTCGAGAGTTTGAAGAAGGCGGTTATAGAGGAGCCGGTGTTGAGACTACCGGATGTGACCATGCCTTTTGAGTTACACACGGATGCATCCGACTTTTCTATTAGAGGAGTTCTAATGCAAGACGGACACTCGATCGCATTTGAGAGTCGAAAGTTAAATGAGACGGAAAGGAAGTAAAAATAAACTGTGCAAGGAAAGGAGATACCGCGGATGTCCATTGCATGAGGATTTAGACATATTTGTTGTTCAGAATACGTGATCCAGACGGAAAACTTTGCCACGAGTTATTTTTCAAACCCAAAAGAATTAAGTCCCAAGCCAGCTCGTTGCGAAGACTTCCTAAGCCTCGTTCGACTACCAATTGGGAATACAACCGGGAAGGCTAATGTGGTACGACCATTGATCGCAATGCGGAGTTTAACACCATTACCCAAGCGCCAATTATTCCATCAAGACCGAAATGAAATGAAGGTTGAAAACATGATCCTTTGGCCAAGGAAGAGCATAGCATTGGCAAAAGATAGGAGGAACCCGAAGATTTTGGCTCAAGGGAGACATGTTTATTCACCAAAAGAGACGGCTTTACGTGGCCCTAAGTGAGGAGCGATCCTGCTAGCGAGCAATCTTAAAGAGTGTCATTATTCAAAAGTAGGCTCGGTCATTCCGGGGATTAACGAGACGTTGGGCAATTGGTCAAGCACGTATTAAACTAGCAATGACGAGGACGATTTGAGAACATTTGTGGCGGACGTGCCTAAGTGCCAGACAATACAAAGAGAAGCAAAAAAGCCGGGAGGATTGCTAAGCCTTTACCGACGCCCCAGGGACCATTGGAGAGTGTTTTCCATGGACTTTTAATCACTCTTGCCGAAGTCGGAAAGGGGTGGAAGTATTATAGTGGTGGTAGATCGATTCTCGAAGTATAGGACTTTTATAGCCGCACCACCCGATGTTACGGCAGATGATACAACCAAGCTCTTCTTCAAGAATGTGGTAAAATATTGGGTAGTTCCACATGTGAAAGTTGTGATCGAGATCCGAGAATCACAGGTCGCTTTGTGGACGAATGAGTTGTTCAGAACATGGGGAACGGATTTGAACTTCTCCATAGTTTTTCATTCCCAACACGGACGTGCAAACGGAGAGGTGAAATGCGTTATTGGAGCTCTGATCTTTCGGGCACTATGTGTTTGTGCCAACCAACATGATTGTTGCTAAGACTCCTTGATGTTGCTTAATTCTCTTACAACATGCAACGGAGTGAAGCCACGGGAAGAGTCCTTTTGAGTTGGTCATGAGGCGCCAACCATTGACTCCCAATGGCTTAACCACATCATACGAGGGGAGTAGCCCGACCGCTTACAAAACCATGAAAGATGGCCACGAACAAGGCGTATTTGGCCCGGTTCTGGACAAGGCGGCTAAGAAGATGAAGAAGTGGGCGGATGAAAAGAGGAGACACGTCGAGTTCGAGGTCAGAGATCAAGTGATGGTGAAGCTCTTGCCTCAACAATTCAAGTCATTGAGGAAGGTTCATAAGGGATTAATACGGAGGTATGAAGGCCCTTTTCTGGTGATTGGACGTGTTGGAAAG
Organism: Tanacetum coccineum; assembly: GCA_026074375.1. Classification (NCBI taxonomy): domain Eukaryota; kingdom Viridiplantae; phylum Streptophyta; class Magnoliopsida; order Asterales; family Asteraceae; genus Tanacetum; species Tanacetum coccineum. The sequence continues at coordinate 65,940 of BQNB010002470.1, read as the reverse complement.
GTATCTTATCGAGTTCAACTACCGCCCAAGTTGAAGATCCACCCGGTCTTTCACGTTAGCTTTCTCAAGCCTTATCATGGAGACGAGGAAGACCCGGAACGAGGGGTGTCCAAGCGGGCACCAACAGCGGTTGTTACTTCGTACGATCGAGAGGTCGAAGAGATTTTGTCGGATCGTACGATACGAAGACGAGGAGTGCCGAGCTATAAGGAGTACTTGATCAAGTGGCATGACTTGCCCGATAGTGAAGCAATTTGGAAGGGTAGTACTTACGGTGGAGTTTGGCGACGAGATCAAGTAGATATCACGAGGAGCACTACGAGGACTGTTCCGAGCTTAGTGGGGGACGATGTCATGTCCCGCCTAATTTCACGAGGAGTTACCACTATATCCGTATTGTTTCTTACACTTAGACTAAAGTCTTAGTGGAATTCTATGGAAGGTGAGAGAAAGTCTTGGAAGCCCTTGGAAGCTTATGAAAGACCTAGAAGCTTCTTGTAGAAGGTTGTAGAATACGGGCCCTTGTAGTAAAGCCTATTTGTAGCCTTAGTTTGTGTAGTATAAATAGAGCCATCCTCATTTGGGGAAATCATCTCATTCTTCAATTGTATTCCCTCTTGTAAAGTTCTCTTTAGCAATACAAAGCATTCCCCCTTTCACTTGTGTTCCTTTCTTTAAAGCTTTCTCAGTTGCCTAAATCGTTGAGTGTTTGAGCAAGGCTGACTTGGTTGAGTCTAAGTGTCGCATGGAAAACCCTTGTCGAGACAAGTCCGTGACAATGAGCTTGTAAAAGGAAGTTAAAAAAAATAAGTATGTCGTGAATTACTACCAGCCTCACTTTTTTCTTTTCTTTTTCGATAGTGTGACGTGGAACTCCTCTATTGTGCCAACACATAAGCTGTGAACTATGTGAAAAATTCTTCACAGAATTTCGAGTCTTTTGGTAATTCAGAAAAAGTAAGTTTATTTTTTAGAAAGTCATAACTTTTTGGGGGTGTGTGATAATTTTCACATACTTCTATGCATTGTCTACTATTTCTCTCTTCTACTTTTAAGATTAAAGTAATACAACATGAACCGTAAATATGACTCTCATCCTATAGACATGATAGCCCGCTTGACTCGTTTGTACAACTTTTTTGAGCTAAAGTTATACCAACTCATCAACTCAGTGACTTTAATAAATTAACACAAACATGACTTTTTACTAGGGATCTAAATGCGCGTTATGGCGTTGCTAAAACGCGAAGTTTGACCTCCATGTTACGAAATATACCAAGACGTCTCTTTTGGAGGTGGCGTGTGAGATGGGGCGTGGAATGACACGTTAAGACGCAATAAAGCGTGAGACGTGACACATTTTTTGAATTCAACTTTGATGATAAATGTTTATTTTGAAGAAATGAAGAAAATTACATGCAACAATAGTTTTCATTAGTTTTTGAGTAAATTACACCTTTCGTCCCTATGGTTTAGGCCAAATCCCTAGATCTTCTCGGTCCTTATTTTTTTTTTTTTTTTTTTTTGCATGAATCGTCCCTATCTAGAAACTATGTAACACCATTCGTCCCTATCTCATAGTTTCATGCCAAAACATGAGATAGGGACGAACGGTCTTACATAGTTTCGAGATAGAGACGATTCATGCAAAAAAAAGAAAAGAAATAGGGACGAGATTAGAGATTAGGCCTAAACCACCGGGACTAACATTGTAATTTCTAAACTTGATATACAAGAAATATGAAATATAAATTAATAAATTTATAGTAGTAATTATTTTCATATTTTATGTTGTTTTCAGTCAACTTATAAAGGGTCGTCGCTTCGCCATGACTTCTAAAGCGTGATCGAGTCTTAGTCATGCCGCTAAATTTCATTTTTTGCTTGAATAAACTAAATTTCATTTTCTTTGTTTATGTGTTTGGCGTATAAAATAAGAGACCCACACGTGGCTGCACACGAAAGTCACAAGAATCAAAGTAAGGACAAAAATAAATTGAAACGCATAAGTCCTCTATAAAAATACAATAATTCATCAAAAACTTGTACAATTTAATTAGTCTTTCATCATCCCTCTGTTTTATTTCCAAGCCACGATTAAAAACCCCATTTATAAATAAACCCAACTTGTAAAACAAATATTACTACCACACTACTGCATATGAAATGTAATAAAGTTTAGAGGTGATTATGGAAGAAGGAGGTGAGCATCATGAAGATGAGTTTACTAAAATCATTCTGTCATGGTCTCTTGATCACATTCTCAATCAACACCTCTTTAACAACAAGGTGGTCCATCTCTCTCTCTTTTTATATTTTTTATTTTATTACAATCATATTGTTGTTCTTTTCTTTCTTTCCGACTAATTAACGGGGTTTGGCGTGGCCACTTTAGGTTTATTTGCACCTAGGACGTCTCTCATTTTTGTTTTGGGAAACTTTATGTTGTCGTTACCCGGGCTTTAAGCAGTTTTGAATTTTCATAATCCATAGTGCTTATGCTTATTTTGTCATAGTATTGCTTTTATTTTAATATCTAAATTAAAAACCTATAAATAGAGACTAGCATTGTGCCCGCGGATTCAAATAGTTATCTTCGTCTGTTTTTATCATTTTTTACGGTTTTCAATTTGGAGAGGTAGAGTGCGGGTAAAAGGAATGGAAGTATATTTGAAAATGTATAATATGGAGGCTTGTGATTGGAATGATAGTCTTGAATTTAAAAAAAAATGGGAACGAGTCTACAACTTTATATCTTTATAATATGTTATACATGCAAACACTAGAAGAATTAATAAGAGATAACGCTTTCGAATAGGCTTTGATTCCACCGAGTAAGGATGCAGGCGGCGGCACTCTGACGATCTTCTCTCTACTCTTCAAAAGTATACTAAAGATATAATCGTGAAACAAGCAAATCCAAACAGTATCTCCCATAGCACTTAGTAGAAAAAAATATGCTATCCCAAACACCCTCTTTATGGAAAACTCAAGCTAGTTTATTCGTGTTTTATTGTTATGAAGTTTAATGTTTATATTTGGATAATTCTCTTCTTAGTTTTGAAGCTGAGAAGCTTTCCTAAATGTTTGGATAAAACTTTCAAACCAGTTTAAAGTAAGAGTTGCCAAACACCCCCTAAAATATGTAAAGATCATTAAAGCTATTGAAGTAAAAGTTTTTGACCTTTTCACCTTGAAGTCAACATTTCCTACGTTGTACGTTTTGATTCACAGTAAACTTTTGTTAACTCATTACCTGTTCTGATTCTTCTGCCTGTTATAGATTGAGTTTTCTTGTTTGTAGGCGGAGAAGATACCACTTACTTTTGAGTCTGAACAACACTATTTCCGCTCTTTTGTTTATCCTTTGTTAGAGGAAACACGCTTCGAACTCGCTTCATCCATGGAGATCATGCATAGAGCTCCCTTTGCTGATATTATATCTTTTAACGAGTCCAAAAGTGGTGAAAATATGGTCTATGATGTTACGGTTGGTCGTTGGAGAAATCAATGTAGTGAACGTGGTAAAGACGATTACCATACATTACTTGGTGATCTGCTTCTTTTAGTAGATGGGAAACCGGAATCTGTTTCTGATTTGAAACGCGTGGGAAGAACATGGGCACTCACTTTGGTCAAAAGTAATGAAGATGATAGTACATCTATAAGCGTAAAGGCATCACAACCAATTGAATTCCAAGACGGGATGTTTGCAATTTTTGTGATGAATGTAACAAGTCAGAAAAGAATATGGAATTCTACTGACATCATAGAAATCTTAGACCATATCAAGAGATTCTTTACACTGACTCTCTGGTGAGAAATTTGTTAAATAAGTTTTCCGTCCGTTTAGTGATAAATGTTATTATTAATAATGGTTATGTTGTTTACAGGTTAAGGAAAAGTGCAATATCTGTTCTTTTGGTTATGATAGTATTGTATCTCAAAAAGTTGATCAACAACTTTTGCTTAACTTGAATGAATCCCAGAGGGCAAGTTATGGCCGTGCTTTGTAAAACGCAATGTTGCCATATTTCATCCGTGGAGCAAATATGGGGACCACCTGGGACGGGGAAAACAATGACAGTTAGCGTATTGCTTTTCATCCTTATGCAAATGAAGCACAGGACTCTTGCGTGTGCTCCAACGAATGTGGCTATAGTACAGTTAGCCTCACGTGTTCAAAGTTTGTTACGAGAATCATTCAAAACGACAACTTCAAGTGGTGATTGTTTGTGTTCAGTTGGAGATTTGCTCTTGTTTGGCACCAAGGAGAGATTGAAAGTTAGTACTGACATTGAAGAAATCTATCTGGAGCATAGGGCAAAGAGGCTTGCAGAATGCCTAGGGCCAGTGACTGGTTGGAAGCATTGCCTAAGATCTATGATTGATTTATTGGAAAATTGTGTTTCCGGATATTACAATTTTATAGAAAACGAGTCACTGAAAGAAAAACAACTCAGACATGAGAATGAAGGTAAACGAACAATGTTGGAAATCAAATCATTCATTGAGTTTGTACAAGAGCGATTCAGTTCTTCTGCAGCGCCACTCAGAAGGTGCATTATTACATTCTGTACTCATATCTCGAGAAGTTTTATGGGGGAATATAATTTCCAGACTATGATATCTCTTCTGGATAATTTAAGTTCATTGGAATCTATGTTGTTTCAAAAGAATCTTGTTTCGGAAGAACTTGAAGACCTCTTTAATTCTAAACCATTGCAAGATGATTCTATTACGTCATGTATATCTTTGCTAAGAGATTTGCAAATATCTCTTACAAAAATCTCTCTTCCATGTTTTTCAAACAAATATGCAATAAAACAATTTTGTTTTGAAAGAGCTTGTCTGATATTTTCAACAACTTCGAGTTCCTACAAGTTGCATGCTGTCAATATGGAGCCTTTGAATATGGTGGTCTTAGAAGAAGCTGCTCAACTGAGAGAGGCAGAGTCCACCATTCCCCTTCAACTTCCGGGAGTGAAACATGCTATTCTTATTGGAGACGAGCGCCAATTACCTGCAATTGTTAAAAGCAACGTAAGTCTATGCTTATCTTTCTACCTTAAGACTATTACTATAAATTCTTATTTGACAGACTCCGTGTTGGTGGACAGGTTTGTATTGAATCTGGTTTTGGAAGGAGCTTATTTGACCGTTTAAGTTCTTTGGGTCACTCTAAGCATCTTCTCAATGTTCAATACAGAATGCATCCTTCAATTAGTTTCTTCCCAAATCAGAAGTTTTATCAAAATCAAATCCTAGATGCACAAAATGTGTTATCTAAAAGTTACGGAAAGAGGTATCTTTCAGGACCAATGTTTGGTTCCTATTCCTTTATAAATGTCGTTGGGGGAAGAGAAGAAAAAGATGACGATGGAAAACCAAAGAAATATGGTTGATGGTCGCTGTTGTGGATTTAAAATTGTTAAAAATCTCCTTTAAACCAGGTGTCATATTGGGTTATGTACATTTCAGTTTCTTCTTTTTGATTTTAAGACTTAACCAAATTCAACATTTTGGTCTTTCTCATTTATAGCATGGAAGGACTCGAAGAAGAAGCTTACTATTGGTGTTATATCTCCCTATGCTGCCCAAGTTGTTTCGATTCAAGAAAAACTTGCTCACAAGTATGAAAAAGTTGATGGATTTTCAGTGAAGGTTAAATCAATTGACGGGTTTCAGGGTGGAGAAGAAGATATTATAATTTTGTCAACAGTAAGGTCGAATAGCCATGGGTCGGTTGGCTTTATATCTAGTCCTCAAAGGACTAATGTTGCCTTGACAAGAGCACGGTATGCAATCTTTTCACTTCCTTAACAGTTCGATTACTATAGATACTTTGTTGTAAAAAATAGTATGATATTGTCTTCCATTTTGTGTCAGGCATTGTCTTTGGATATTGGGAAATGAAAGTACCCTGACTAATAGTGAGTCCATATGGAAAGAGTTGGTCTGTGATGCAAGGAGCCGACATTGTTTGTTTGATGCTGATGCCGATGAATGCTTGAAGATGACAATACTAGGAGCAAAGAAAAAGTTAGAACAACTTGATGACTTGGTTAATGGGAACAGTGTACTTTTTAAACATGCAAAATGGAAGGTATGTGATTAATCTCTTACCAAATTATATCGTTATGCAGTATCCTACTTTGTTGTTCATGTTGTTCAGCTTTATTCTATCAGGTTCTCTTCAGTGACATCTTCAGAAGAACATTTGGAAAGCTGACAGGCTCTCGCTTGAAGAAGCAGGTTTTAAACCTTTTACTGAAACTTTCTAGTGGTTGGCGGCCCAAGAATAAAAGTGTAGACATGTGTTGTGAAAATTCTTCACAAATTTTGAAACAATTTAAGGTTGAAGGGTTCTATGTCATTTGTACTATTGACATCATCAAGGAAGTCAATTATACTCAAGTTTTGAAGGTTTGGGATATATTAGCCTTAGAGGAGATTCCGGAACTCACAAAACGACTTGAGAGCATATATTCTGCTTACACAAATGATTATCTTAATCGGTGCACTGAAAAATGTTTAGAGGGGTACGTTCTTTTGTTTTACAGGGAATCTTAATACATAAAGTGTTAATTATACTTAGTTCCATTTTCTTTAAATTGTTCAGGAACTTGGAAGCTCCTAAGAGTTGGCCGGCATCCCAAAAGATGATCAGATTTCGTTATTTAAGTGACTATAAAGACAAAAGTGAAGTGAGTGTGAATCCTGGCGCTGTTAGAAATCATATTGAAAACTCAGAAGTGAGTGAAAGCTTATTGCTTATGAAGTTCTACTCCTTGTCATGTGGGGTCGTGAGCCATTTGCTTTCGGGTAAAGCAGTTGATCTACCCATGCAAGTCACTGATGAACAGATGGACATAATTTTATCTCGCAAGAATTCATTCATAATTGGGAGATCCGGAACTGGGAAAACCACTATTCTGATAATGAAATTGTTGGAGCAGGAACACAAATTTCGCATTGTTTCTGATGGGATTTATGAAGCAGAAAGCAGCCATATTAGAGATGCTGAAGTTGATGATGATCCTGAAATTAGCAAACAGAGTGTTCTTCACCAGCTTTTTGTGACAGTCAGCCCAAATTTGTGTTATGCTGTGAAACAGAATGTTTCTCACCTTACAAGGTGTGCAGATACTCATTCTTTTCTCTCTTTTTTTTTCCATATATACGGTCTTGTTCTGACTTCAAAAATTAACGTATTTGACAGTATTTCAAGTAATGGGAGTTCATCAGCAGAGATCAATCTTGATAATACGCGTGTTATTTCATCAGAATTGAATGATATTCCAGACACATTTATTAACATGCCGGTGAAATATTACCCTCTTATTATAACATTTCAAAAGTTTCTGATGATGTTGGACGGTACATTGGGAAGTTCGTTTTTTGAAAGATTTCTTGAGGCAAGAGAAGGTTCTCATGGTAACCGTATAGCTTTAAGATCTGTTGCCTTGCAGAGATTCATAAGATTAAGGCAGGTTACATTTGATAGGTTTAGTTCACTTTACTGGCCCCACTTCAATGCAAATCTAACAAAAAAGCTTGATCCTGATAGAGTGTTCACCGAGATAATATCTCATATAAAAGGAGGCACGCAGGCTGGGGAATGCAGTGATGGAAAGTCAAGCTTTGAGGGTTACTGTTTGTTGGCTGAAAGTCGTACTTCAACTTTAAGCAAACAGAAAAGAGAGATTGTTTACAACCTCTTTCAAGCATATGAAAAGATGAAAAGTGAACGTGGGGAATTCGATTTGGGAGATTTTGTAAATGATATTCATCATAGGCTTAAAAATGGGAATTATAATGGTGACCAAATTGATTTTGTGTACATTGATGAAGTGCAAGATCTTAGTATGAGACAGATTTCTCTTTTCAAATATATTTGCCACAATGTTGATGAAGGCTTTATGTTTGCGGGTGATACCGCACAAACAATTGCAAAAGGGATTGATTTTAGGTTTCAAGATATGCGATCTCTTTTCTATAAAGAGTTCTTAAGCACCAAAACATCTGGAATACAAGAAAAAGGTCTTCTATCCGAGATTTTTCAATTAAAACAGAACTTTAGAACTCATGCTGGCGTGCTCAATTTAGCTCAGAGCGTCATTGACATTTTATACTGTTATTTTGTTCACAGGTCAATCGACAGTTTTAGTAGCGTGAAACTATCTCTTTGTTCTGTGAAGCCCTATTTATTGGAGTCTTGTAAAATGATGAAAATGCTTTTGGACAATCTTTAGGTGGTAGAATGGTGGAGAAATGTGGGTTGGTGCTGAAGCAAGTCATATTGGTAACGTGATGATCGTGCAAGAAATGAAATTTGCTACAATATGTTTGGAAAAAAACTCATTGTCTCACTATATTGGAATGTAAGGGTCTCGAGTTTCAGGTCAGTTTCTTATCCTTTTGTCACGAAGATATCATTTTTAGTGGTCTCCAATTGCCAATGAAGTTTTTTAATGTTTGATTGCCGTAATTATTTAGGATGTACTGCTGTACAACTTTTTTGGGACATCACCTTTGAGATACCAGGTGGAAGTTAATATACGGATTCATGGAAAAACATGATTGGCTCGACGAAAAACTTCCTCAATCTTTCCCGGTATTCAATGAAGCCAGACATAGCGTTTTGTGTTCTGAACTGAAACAATTGTATGTGGCGATAACTCGAACAAGGCAAAGGCTATGGATTTGCGAGAACAAAGAGGAGCTCTCCAAGCCAATGTTTGACTACTGGAAAGTGAGGGGACTTGTTCAAGTACGGAAGTTAAATGACTCAGTGGCACAGGCTATGCGGGTTGAAAGTAGCCATCAGGAGTGGCGGGAACGTGGAAAAAAGGTTAACTTTTGCCCTATTACTGCTTTAGTTTTTCTTTATTTTGTTGTAGGACATCTTTCATATTTTTATATGGTCCTCAGCTATTCTATGAGAATAATTTTGCGATGGCAAAATTTTGCTTTGAAAGAGCTGGAGACACAATGTGGGAGAAATTGGCCAAGGCTTCTGGTCTGAGAGCATCTGCTGATCAAATACGGGAAACAAGAGTCCAGACTGCCAATTTAGTATCTCAAAGAAGGCAGCGGTAAGTTTGAGTCTATGGGAAAAAAAAATTTGAGTCTCTGCATTATGTAATAGTGATTTGGGGGCTTATGAAGACGGGTAACGTTCTTTTTTAATGGCTATTTACTTGCACTAGCTTAATCAACATCTGGACTGTAAACTTACTAAAATGACCTGTTCAACCCTAACGCAATTCTGAATGTCACCCAAACACATAACTCACCCATCTTGCCACCTCTGCTCTCTTTGTTTTGTGCAGGAAAAATCTATATGCATAAGTGTGGAAAGTTTGATTACAGCCCAGAGTGATTCCAGCTCTAGCAGGGTGTTTATTTTTGAAGCTGCAGAAGCTACCGCTAAAGGAAATCAGTTCACCAATTGTCTATCGTTTGCAAAAAAGGGAAACTTTTTGATCTAGGCATGCAGTATATAGAATACTGGGAAGAACATGTTAATAATAAAAATAAAGAATTAGAAGAAGTTGAGCAAGAATTTTTGGAGAGTTGTGCTGTTAATTACCACGAACATAAAGATTCTAAATCCATGATGAAATATGTCAGAGCATTTTGTTCTATGGAATCAAAGCGTATATTCTTGAGGTCGTTAGGCTGCCTCGATGAACTTTTGTTGTTGGAAGAAGAATCGGGTCATTTGCTTGAAGCTGCCGAATTGGCGAGATCATGGGGTGATCTTCTAAAAGAGGCTGATCTTTTGGAGAGGACTGGACATTTGAAGGAGATCTGCTCTTTTGTTAGTTTGGTATGCGTTTTTCAGCTCGTTATGGGGAAACAGAAACAGAGGTTGGCCATTGAAGCAGTTTGCTCTGAAGGAAGAACTTTGTAATAAAGTAAGGTTGCTTGCAAAAATGGACTCGGACATTATGTATGATTCTGTTTGCCGTGAGGTTAAAATACTATCACATCAGCACAACACCTTGCATGAGCTGGAGAAAGATTTGTGTGTTTCTCAAGACAACGCTAATCTAAGGGGAGAAATCTTGTCGATTAGGAAAATCTTAGATAAACATCTTCATTTGAAATCCTCGAAGTATGATTGGGAGGATGAATTACCGCTTGACATATATAAGCACTGTAAAGACAAGATGTTTCAGAACCGAGTTTCGGTTATAACTCTTGCTTTTTATTGGAGTCTGTGGAAGAAGCATATCCTGGATATATTTTTAAGCATTAAAAGTCTCGAAAATGGAGAATCAGTTGATCAGTCCGGTCATGCTGACTTTTGTTTGTATTATTTTGGGGTGAGGAAACAGTGTGTAAAAGGAAACATGGTGTACCTGTTACTCAATAAGGATGCTGAGTGGATAAAAAACACTGGTAAAAAGGATAGGGACGAGAAGCGCATAACTTTTGATGGCAGGGACTTGGTGTTTGCTGTTCGATCTTATTGGCAGTCCGAATTACTTTCTGTGGGTATAAAGGTACTTGAAACTCTTGACGCCCTTCATAAGTCAAAGTCAAACAGTTCTGCATTTCACCAAAGCAAACACTCACCTTCACATTTTTGAGGTCTCCAAGTTTCTTTTAGATTTTTTGCATCATAACCTAACAGATCCCAATAAAAAGAAGCTGCAAAGTTTCCTTCTTATTTCTTTGGATTACTTTGATCTTGTGTTTCCATTGGACTGGCGGAAAGCAGTATCTGAGGACTTGGTTTCCTTAAGGGAGACGGATCTTTCAGTCAGCTTGCTTGATGAGATTATTCTTAAAAATGTTGACATCAAGGGCGATCTCAATGATTGGACAATTGGGAGGCTGATGATGATATTTCTTGGTTCCAGAACAGGGCTTAAGAAAAAGTCTTTTACGGGGCTTCATTGGAAACCCAAATGGAAGTCAGTTGTGAGATATTTGAGATATACAGATTCTGTTGCTGCACCACTCGCATATGCTTTGGAAGATACTTTTTTTACTGACTGGAAGTTGCCAGGGTGCATATCACCTCACAGTTATGTGCATCTACTGGATCGTCTTTTTTTCATGTCATCTTCCTTTTCAGGAATCCTTTTCACTACAAAAGCTTCGTTTGTTGAATGGTTTACATATCTTCCCTCTACTGATACAACCTTCCCGGCACTTCAACAGATACATACCAAGCCTAAAGAGTTGCTGTATTTTGTTGACAGAATTGAAGATATGCTCTTCAATCTAGGTGAGATTGGACCCTGGATTGGAAAATCAAAGATTAACGTCTCGTATTACCTTCCACTTTTAGCATTGAGGCTGGTAATGATGTTATCTTTGATTTGTCTGCAAGAATCAGATTGTTCTAGAGTATTGATTAACTTGCTAACTTGGAGGAAGAATATTAGTCATTTGCTTCCAACGAAGTTTGTGTTTAATTTACAAAGGAGAATGTCAGGTCACTACTTAAACTTGGATCCAGAACTGGTTGCAGAAGCGTTTCTAAGCATAGAGGATCCTCTCCTGATTGTGTATTCGGGAGACGCGAGCCCTAACATACATGCTCCTTCTGCTATATTTGTTGACCTTAAGAAATCTAAACAGGAGATAATGAGTGCATTGCTTCCACGGAAATATACACACAGTGGTCAGACTTCATCAAACGGTGTTGATGCTGGGACAACTCCTGAGGTATCGACTTCTAACACATTACCTGATGCAAACATGAATATAAATTGTATGGAACTGCAAATGAATTGGAAAGTTCTAGAAGAAATAATTGAGTCTATAAACGAGAACAAGGGAGTGGCAGTGAACAGGTTCTCCTACTGCAGTCTGATGATAAATTAATATAGGTAATTAATCTTAGTGAAGTTTTTTTAACGATGATCAGTATAGAACGTAGCATTTCATTAGTGTACGTTTAATGGCTTTCTGATTATCTGGTTTCTTGTCAGGAGCAAGTTGATAAAAATATTGCCACATTAGCTACTATCCTTGTGGATCAAAAGTTATGTTCTGGCAAAGATAAAGATGCAAGACTTGTACGTGATGTAAATGATGATTTTTTGTTGCTTTCTTTTGCATTTGACAAAAGGTTAGACTTGCACTGTCGTAAATATTGAATTGGTTTCGTTGTTTAGACCAAGTTATCCGTATTAAGATTTGTTGGTTGTTTGGTTCTTTTTCAGTCGAAAGGAAGTGGACAACTTAGTTTTGTTGAAGAATGTGGAATTTGTTGCGAAGAGGCTGCAAATTGATAGGCCAAAGATAGATAAATTCGTAAACCAGTATGTCAGGAGTCAAGTATCAAAGGTTAAACAAACAGGCAATGAAGCTTCAGTGGTGTTAGAAAATCAAAGCGGATGTGATAATAGTCGAGATGGTAACAACAAGAAAGGGAAAGGAAATAACAAGGGGAGAAAGAGTAACACGAGCAAAGGTAAAAAGAAATCACACGGATAAAATAGGATGGATATCATATGGTTTTGTTTTTTGTCTATTCCAGAAAATAATTACGAATTTTGTGTCCATGATTATTAGTTTTTCGAACAGGATAGATGCTTTTATATTTTTTGCGGCTTAGAGAATCATGGTGGTGTAAGACTTTTGGTAGACTTGCGTGTTGAAACTTGTCATAAAAAACTTGCATCTGTAGTTTTTTATTGAGTTGTTTAGATTGTTTCTCTTTTAGGAACATCGATCTTGGTTTATAATTGATTTCGGTTTCACATTATTAGCCTGTCCAGGTGACCTCGGAAACGGAGCTTACAACCTGTATAAAGCGTGTAACATTATAGGGCGTAGTGAATCATTGCGTTAGGCACGAGTATACAACCTTGAAAACCTTTTTCTGAAACAACTACATCATGAGAGGCAATATGACTCATTTCTGGTGTCCTGTGATGCCAATCTAGAAGTAGATATGGAGGTGACATCTAGACGGCAGAAACATAATATATGACCCAAAAAGATTGTACTTGAATTTGAGAAGACTGCTATAATAGTGACTAACCACGTGCTTTTTACAGCCTAGACAATTAAAGATTAAAAATAAGTTGTATACAAAATTCTCATGAGAATTCGCGTGCATTTTACGGCCCTAGACACATAAAGTTTAATAAGAAAAGTTTGTATACTAATTTTCCTTGTTGATTAAGATAAAATTACCAAACAAACATTTCCGTTTCACATTTTAACAACTTATGTATTTTTTTTTCGTTCGAATATTCTCTAATATATATCGAAGTTACTTTCTACATTAAACAGTTAAAGTTTCTCCTCTCCCAGTATGGTTATTAAAAGTGAATGTTTTTAAACTAGTGTTAATACAAAGATTCGCAAGCAAAACGAGATTTAAATTTAATGGATCTTTATGTTTGATAATATTAACCATTTGCATAAACATTTTCTAATCAAATGATTTAAGAGTTAACACTAGTTAAATTATAAGCTATTATACATGATAATTAGAAGCTAGATATACATATTAATTATAAAGCTAGTTATATTACCATAGCTCAGACAAAACTAAGATTAACCAAATATGGCAACAATCTTTCCAAATCTAGAAAATATTTCCTTTGATTGGTAGATAAGAAATATTTTGTATCTGAAGGAATCTATTAAACTAGTTTTAATAAGTACAAAAAATATTTTATACAGATTTGGGTTAATCAAAAGAAAAAAGGTGTCCCATCTCCTCGGACGTGATCCACCTAAATAAAAAGACGGATCCATTGTTTTGGGAATCCGTGGGAGTTCGCAACGATCCAGCTGTCTAGGGCAACATTTAAATTTCAAAGGTTTGCCTATAAAGAGCAACTAAGTCTCATTTTAGACAACTCTTGTAAAAAATTTTTCACATACATACTTTATCTTTATATCTTATGATCATGATACTGTTACATAATCCATTACAAGTGATCAACTCATTCAACTCTTTAAGTGAAAACACGCAAGAACGTCAAGCTTCAAGTGTTAGTTATGTTTCAGGTTGTGTCCACTTGTGATATCATTTCATCTTAGTATATGCTTGTGTTGTGTGTATTATGTGTATGAATAAGGTTATATTTAGTGCTACAAATATCAAAGTAGTGATTAATGTGGGTTCTATCTCGAAGTAGAAACTCGGTAGTTTAGCTTAGTACCCCGGGTATTATACCCCGTCGGACAAAAAGTTAAGCTACGTGCACGTTTTCTCGCGCCTAAAGGGTAGCTTGTTTGACCATAGTGCAGATAACTTCTCAAGTTGGGTACTTGGTTGTGGGAGTGGAGTAGGGCAGAGAGGATTTCGAATGCCGAACCACTATATATCTTTTATGTCCATTGGTTTTGATCATTCTTATCTTTACTTTAGCTTTTATTAATAGATTAAGTTACTTATTGCATCGCTATCATATACACGTGTGTATATCTCTTGAATTCATAAGTCAACAATCTAAGTTATAATTTTTTAACACGGAAAAACTAGTCAACCCCCCTTAGTTTCCCCAATTGGGATCAGAAGCAAGGTCACCAAGATCTTTAATGTATATTAGTACATGAAAGCTTGAAATCAATCTATGGATTCAAATAAATATCGTAGAAGGGCAATCATCAAAGACCCAACCTCTTTTTTAATTGAGCATTTGTATAAATCGTAAAATAGATATGAAACTTAGGTGAAAGCAAAAGATTTAGATCTTTGGCATATTATCTTGAATGGTGATTTTCCACCGGTTGCTAGAAACAAAGACCCCAAGTTTTAGAGGTTGTTCCTTTTGAAGAACAATCCGACGATCTTAAAAAGAAACTTGCTAAAAATAATGAATCTAAAATGGTTCTTTATAATGCAATTACACCTAAAAGGATAACGAAAAATTTTTATGTGTAAAACGTGCTAAAGATATTGGCAATCGGTGTTAATACACACATCAAGGTAATAGCAAAGTTAAAGATAATCGAATAGATTTCTGTTCAAACAATAAGAATAATTTACTAATCCTTGAAGAAGAATCTATTGATAGCGGATTGCCAGATTTTTAACACTAGTAGTTACTAGGTCTTAAAGTTTCTTGATGAAGGTTTCTCTAGCAAGAACTTCTGTTAGGAAGTTTCTAGAGGCTTTTACAATCCTAAAATGGAGAGTAAAAGGTCATTACTATTGAGAGATATCGAATAAGATTGATCATCACTTGCTCTAGTACGAGCCTTATCGGCAATTCTAAAGAGTACAATGAAGTATCAAGAAAAAGGAGTTCCGAAATTTATAAAGTTCAAAAAAGAAAGAAGTTAAGTCCATTGCCGGAAAGCAACAAGAAAGGAGTCTAGTGATGATGAAACTTTTGACTTCCAGAAGCGATGACGAAGAATATGCTATGGGCCGTAATGGAATTTAAAAAAGTCTTTAGAAGAAAGTAAAATTGTTAGCAACCCAACCCTGCACATACACTCCTAAAAAGTCATTTCCGACAAAGAGATGAGAATAAAGTAAAGATGACCGGAATCTCTTTAGATGCCAGTGATGCCGAATCATCTCATTGGCGAGGTGTCCAAAACCATATCTCGCAACAAAGAATCAAAACCTTCATTGGGAGTTCTTGAGCGATACGAAAAAGGACGCTGAAGACAAAACCAACGATGAAACTTGTCTCATGGCTCAATAATCGAATGAGGTAACTCTTAACTCTACTTATCATAGTGATGACGCATCTTCTTTTGACAATGATAGTATGCAAATAGAATGTGTAGATCTTTATGACCCCTTAGATCGTTATTAAGATCTCATACTAGGAATATAGTAACAAGGATAATAAACTTGCACAACGGAATAATAAAACGAAAAATCAGAGTTCCTTAAAGGTTTTTCTTTAATTCATTATAATCCCCAAGATCAATGATCCTGAGCTAAACTAACTAATACATAAATGTCCTATAACCATCTACTAACTATCTAACTATGCTAACTAACTAAACGTGTACCCACACTTTTTGTTTAGTCGACTCTCATTTGAGAACACCACTTATCTGATACTAAAATAATATGCCTAGACCTCTCTTTTATAGCATAAAGGAAGGTCAAGGCGCTTTACATGTAAACTATGGTATAGATATTAATGAGTTTGACAAAATCTTATCTCTTCATCTTTATTCTTTGATTGACCAAATCTTGTGCTCAAGGAGCTTACAATGGAAACTAGTTAAAGAGATATTAATGAGGTTGACCAAATCTTTATCTCTTCATTTTATCCATTTTTTGACCAAATTCTTATTTTCTCCTACATCTTTAGAATCCCACAAAGATACTTTGGTCCTTTTTGATTGTCCATCTGTTTCATTCTGTTTTGTCTTAACAACTCGAAATATAATTCCCCAACAATCTTCCCCTAGTTGATAATGAACAAACCAAATCAGCACAGAACTTCCCTGAATTAATATACGAATGAAAAGCGTTCCCCTTAAGCTACCAAGGGTTCTACAAGTTGCAAAATCATCAATCGTTCTTCCCCTTTTGTCATCATCAAAATCGGGGACTAAATAATGCAACTTCGATCTTCACACCGACGACTAATATTTCACTTCTAATCTGAAGCTTCTATCTCCTCAAATTACCCACCAGTAAGCACAATAAGAAAAATAAGACTTGATAAGTAACACTCACAACTAGCAGTAGAAATAAGGACTAGAGTAGCAAAAAACGTCACCTGATGTACATGTAAATGGTTAAACATTTTAACATTAAGCGCCCCTGAAAACCCATAGTTAACCAGTTCTTAATCTTCACTCTGTAGCTCTATGTAATAATTACTGCGTGAAGAAAAATCTAAGTATAACTAATTTGATGGCTGAAGTAGAACAACAAAACTTGTGGTCTTATATCTTGTTTATTCCACTGGACGCAAAAAAAAAAATAAAAAAAAACTAGGATCTCATACCAAGACACTAAAATAAATAGAAATCGCAATCTCTTGACAAAATCCTCATCTATGAGACACATAATCTAAGTTATAGCAAATGTGAGCATTGAGAGCACTCATAAGAAAAATCACACACCTTTTGCTAGCTTCCGACAAGTCTTCGTCACAACTTAATATTGAGCACGAACAAGTTACCTCCCTCCTAAAAGGGAATGATAAAACACAAGACCCAAATCATTCCACTTCAGCCTCAATAGTCAAAAACAACCTATCTTCATAACCAATTCGGAACAAATAACCCATAATACGAGCCTTTAACATTTAGGAACATTTAAAACCAAAAACCTTTCCAGTCAACAAAACTGTTCGACACAACTCTTCTTTTAAAGTCGACAATCAACAAAAACCTGAACAATCCTAGAGATAGAGAGCCACGTGGCCCTGATACCAATAGTGTTAATCTTTAATGACCCCCTAGATCCGTTATTCTAAGACTCATCTGATATTTACCATTTCATCACTTGTGTGTGTGTGTGTAATCTTCCATCTTATTTTCTCTCTAATAATCTTTCACTTTCCTTATCTCTTTTCTATCTTTGTTTGCTTATTGGTATAGCTTATTATTGTGAAATGGATTAAGCTTTTGGGATAACATTTGGTATCAGAGCTAACCGGGGGTGTATTGTATTCGAGTGTGTTGTGTTTGTGATTTCATTTTTTTGAGCTCATTGGTTCGGCGTTGTTCCTTGGCTTACAAGCGTTTCGTCATAGTTAATTTGTGTGTGTGTAATCTTCCACCATCTTATTTTCTCTCTAATAATCTTTCACTTTCCTTATCTCTTTTCTATCTTTGTTTGCTTATTGGTATAGCTTATTATTGTGAAATGGATTAAGCTTTTGGGATAACAAAAGGCCTTCATTAGAGGTTCTTAGAGAGGTAGCGAAAATGACGCTAAAGACAAAACCAACGATGAAACTTGTCTCATGGCTCAATCGTCAAATGAGGTAACTCTTAACTCTTCTTATTATAGTGATAACACATCTTCTATTGATAATGATACTATGCAAATATAATACGATAGCTTATGTGAAATTAGCCTAAAAATCATTAACAAAAATAAAACTTCTAAAACTAAAAGAGATCTTTTAGAAAAGGAAGTTTTAGAATTAAACGAGAAAATTAAGAAACTTGAGAGAAGTAAAGAAATTGATATTGCGTGTAAGTCATGTCAAGAACTTAAATTGGAAAACGCTAAACTTAAGGAAACTCAAGTTAAGTTTGTAAAATTTGATAAAAGCGCTAATTCACTAAGAGAAATGTTAAATAATCAAAAGTCATCTAGTTGTAAAATAGGTCTAGGATTTCGATAGTAGTAAAGCGTCAACAAGCGAAACTAAACTTATGGGTTTTGTTGGATCGTGCCGTGAAAAAAGCAAACGGATGGATTTCCACCATAAATGGCACACGATCCACCCTACCTAGATCTGTGATGTCCAGAGTGTGAAAATTGATAGAACACATTTTTAGTCCACCCATGTCTTATAGATCAGATAATGTTATTACTAGGAAGAAACTAATACATAATAGAATTGATGATTCAAAGAAATTGTCTTTAAAACCATCACCTAAAAGCGGTATAGGTTATGTCAAAACCGAGTCTAGATCAAAAACACCTCCGCCTAGGAGAAATATCTCTTCTCAACCAAGACACAACACACCTCAACCTAGAAGAAACTCTAAAGAACCAATTTAATAAAATTTCTATCCTATGAATTGGAACAACCAACAAAGTTAAGGCTTTGTACATATGGGAAATTGTATTCCATTTCAATATCCAATCAATTGCAACAAATGCAAGGGATGTACAACACTAACATTTTCGGACCCATGAGATACTGGGGACCAAACACTTGAATTTGTTTTTGTTGAATTGAGTATGCTTGAGAACATGCTTGGAACCGGATGAATGGATCAAAGATAGTGGTTGCTCCAAACATATGACCGGTAACAAAAGTCTATTGTCTACCTACAAAGCATACGACAGAGGTAATGTTGTCTTTAGAAGTAACTTAAAAGGAAAAATCATAGGCAAAGGTACGATCTCAAATGACTCCCTTACTATATCTAATGTAGAACACGTAGATAACTTAGCATTCAACTTACTTAGTGTCGGTCAAATTTGTGACAATAAGTGTCAAGTCTTATTCACGGAAAAAGGTAGTGAAATAGTTAAAGATGGTAAAATCATAGGAAACGGAATTAGAAAAAATAGTTTATACGTAATGAAATTAGGAAATAAGTCTCAAGACAAATTATGTCTTACCACGGTAACGGATAACTCTACCTTAAGGCATAGAAGACTTGGTCAAGCAAATATGCGGTTAATTCAATCTTTGTCATCTAAAGAACTAGTTAGAAACTTACCTAGGCTAGAACATGATAAACATTTTTATGATGCTTACAAAATTAGGAAGCAAGCTCATGCGAGTCATAAAGCTAAAAATATGGTCTCAACTAAAAGGTGTTTAGAATTATTACATATGGACTTATTTGGTCTGTTGTCAATTAAAAGTTATGGAGGTAACTTTTACACCTTAGTAGTAGATGATTATTCTAGGTATACATGAACTAGATTTCTAAAAACTAAAAATGAAGGCTTTGAAAAATTTGAAATATTAAGTAGGAAAATTCAAAACCAACTAGGTAGCTCTATAGTAGCTATTAGAATGGATCATGGTCGGGAATTTGATAATAAAGTACAATTTGGAGCTTATTGTGATGCACAAGGCATTACTTATAATTTATCGGCTCCACGTACTCCGCAATCAAATGGGGTAGTAGAAAGAAAGAATAGAACCTTACAAGAGATGTCTAGGACTATGCTTAACTCACAATCCATTCCATAAAAGTTTTGGTGTAATGTCGTTGATACGTCAACTTAGATACTAAATAGAAAATTAATTCGACCAATACTAGGAAAACCCCCTTATGAAATATTTAGATATAGGAAACCCTCTTTAGAATATTTTAAAGTATTTGGAAGCAAGTGCTTCATTTTGAATACTAAAGACTACCTAACCAAGATTGACCCAAAGTCATACGAAGGTGTTTTTCTAGGATATTCTCAAAATAGTAAAGCTTATATAATGTTAAATAAACATACAATGAAAGTCAAAGAATCACTCACCGCGACATTCGATGAAAGTCCTCCTCCTACTAAATTATCACCATTGGTTGATGATGATGTTGGTGAAGAAGAAGCCATTAGAAAGAATATCAAAATAGTAAATAATAATAATGAAGAAGATGAGTCGATAGAAGTTGATGAAATCGTTAACATTAAGGAGTCCAAGAATCATCCACTAGATCAAGTCATAAGAAATCTTAATCAAAGAACCTTAAGGTCTCAAGCCCAAAATCATAGTAATTTCTTTTGTTTATATCTACGATAGAACCCAAAGATGTCAATGAGGCATTAAAAGATGAAAGTTGAGTTGTAGCTATGCAAGAAGAACTAAATCAATTTGTAGCTAATGATGTTTGGGAATTAGTCCCATTACCTATGAGTCAATCTATCATAGGAATAAAATGAGTCTTTAGAAATAAATTAGATAAAAATGGTATAGTATCTAGAAATAAGGCTAGATTAGTAGCACAAGGATATAATTAACAAGAAGGTATAGATTATGATGAAAAATACGTTCTGATAGCTAGGTTATAGTCAATTAGAATACTTCTTGCTATTGCTTGTGCAAATGATTTTAAATTATATCAAATGGATGTAAAAAGTGCTTTTCTAAACGGTTTTATAAACGAAGAGGTTTATGTTGCTCAACCTCCGGGGTTCATTGATTTTCAAAAACCAAACTATGTTTATAAACTTAAAAAGGCTTTGTATGGTCTTAAGCAAGCTCCTAAGGGTTGGTATGATAGACTAAAAGCATTTTTGATAAAACACAAATATTCAATAGGAATGGTCGACAATACACTTTATACTAAGAAATCAAAGTCACGTCTTATCATTGTTTAAATATATGTCGACGACATTATATTTGGTTCCATGAGTCAAAACTTGTGTGATGATTTTGCAAAAATGATGCACGACAAGTTTGAGATGAGTATGATGAGGGAGTTGAACTTCTTCTTGGGTCTTCAAATAAAACAAACAAAAGACGGAATATTCTTCAATCAATCCAAGTACATCAAGGAGATGTTAAAGAAGTTCGGGTTGGAAGATTCCAAACCAACCAAGATGCCAATGGCAACGGAGATTAAGCTCACTAAGGACGATGAAGTCGACTCCGTGGATAGCTCTAAATATCGAGGTATGATTGGTAGTTTACTTTATTTAACCGCAAGTATGCCTGATATTATGTTTAGTGTTTGCTTATGTGCTCGTTTCCAAGAAAATCCTAAGACTACCCATTTAGAAGCCGTTAAGCGTATATTTAGGTATATTAAAGGAACTACACACTTAAGATTATGGTATCCGAAAGGAACAGGAATAGAAACTATAGTTTATGCCGACTTTGACCACAGGGGCGATTACGTTGATCGTAAAAGCACTAGCGGCGTTTGTACGTTCATAGGATGTTGTTTGACATCTTGGTTCGCTAAGAAACAAACGGCCCTTGCTATCTTCACAACCGAAGTCGAATACGTCTCCGCCGGGAAGGCATGTCAACAAGCACTATGGATGAAACAAGCTCTCATCGACTATGACATACGCCTCGATGACGTTCCGATTATGTGCGACAATAAAGGCGCCATCAACTTAAGTAAAAACCCCGTATAACACTCTAGA
The DNA here is from genome assembly GCA_026074375.1 of Tanacetum coccineum. Lineage (NCBI taxonomy): Eukaryota > Viridiplantae > Streptophyta > Magnoliopsida > Asterales > Asteraceae > Tanacetum > Tanacetum coccineum. Next base: position 44,240 of record BQNB010002470.1, on the reverse strand, counting down.
ACTAAACATATAGAAATTCGTCACCACTTTCTACGTGATAACGTCCAAAAAGGCAACATTTCTATCGAGAAAGTTGCATCTGAGGATAATATAGCCGATATATTTACTAAGCCTTTAAAACGTAAAGTATTTAATTATTTAAGTTTAGGATTAGGAATGATGGAACTTATCATGGATAGTGATTCTCCATCATCTCAAAAATAATCGTAAGGGGAAATTTGATGAGGTAATTAATCATTATTCAAAAGATGTTAATTCTAATTACAAGTTCCAATTACAAAACTTCCGATCGTGAACATAATCGAGACTAGAATTTTACTAGATAAAGAAAATATCAATAAAATGACCATAGATATTTTTAAAATCTACATGTATGGTCAATACATGAAATTACGAAATCGATTGCAAAGGACGAAAAGAACAATCATCGAATTACAACTCACACTTGTGTTGATGATGTTTTGTTGAGTATAAATGTTCATAAATAATTGTGATATTAGTAATGGTCAAAGTTATGCTAAAAGATAACACACTCATAGTAGGATCGACTACGTTGAAATTTCATCGGGAAATTCACGACAAGTTGCACGGTTCACTCAAAACATGGACGTCGACTCCGAAAATTATATCACATACTCCTAATAGTAAATATAACACACTGCAATTGCCAAAAACACAACACCTTATCTCAATTTGCTTGAAAATCAACTCTGTTCATATTTGTGGACACCTGCGGATCACGGATCCACCATATGGAGATCCGTACATTGTTTAGGTGGATATGCGAGTCTCAAAATGCGGATAAATAACATATTTTAAACAAATTAGGACTACTTATATTATTATCCAAACACACCCACGAACCAAAACATAAAAGCCCTCCAAACTAAATTATAATTAGAGTCAATTGGAGCAATTAATTACAAAGATCATCAACATATCATCAATCTAAGACTACTATTGTAAGTGATTTCATCTTATTTTCTTCCTAATTTTGTGTCTAGGGTTTTAATTTAATTTAAATTAAATAATTTGAGGATTTTAAGTTTTCATACAATTTTTACACAATTAAAACTAAGATATAGCAATGTATAACTATTATGATACTTAGAAAAAATAATTGAAGTGATTCGGCAAAAATCATTTTTCGCGAAAAACCCAAGTTATGAATTTTGAATAAAACTTAACCTCTAGGAACTTTTTCAAAACTAGGGTTGTTTAACTACATTGTTAATACAACGCAAAAACATTTTCTTCATGCATAGGGTCTTCTATGAATGTATATACGAGATGGCATTAATTCATAAGCATTTTTCGTTCCATTCATCTAACGCAATATCAAACATAGGTTGTGCATTAAGGTTTGCTTATTACTACTATTATCGCTATTTTTCTTTTGTATGAGTCAAGCAAACCACACACCCACATCAAGTCCATATAGATACACACTTAAAGATCACATTATACTTAGTTTATAAAAGTTTCTCATTGAAAATTCACTATAAATCACGTAAGGTACCAAAATGCCAAGCGAAATACCAAACAAAGACTACAAGAAAACCCGTGTTCATTGATCAAACATTTCTATGATCCCAACATGTCCCATGCTCTTTAGGATATCATAGGACTTAGAGGTTTTATATGTTCATAAAGGAGAACCATTGACCATCCTTATATAATAACCTTAGTTGATGATCATTGACTAAGTTTAACGCTATAGGTTTTGATTGCTTCCTTGCTTTAGATGAGGAAATTTATTCTCAGGTTTATCATGAATTTTATAAAACTCTTAGGCTTAGAAAAGAAGCTCACCCTAAGAAACTAGGATGTAGGTAAATCTTGAACGCCACTCAATTGAGCACCTCGTCCTCAACCGAGTCACCACCGTTAGATAATAGAGATTTGCCTAGCACTAAGCTTTCCCCTAGGTCTTATAGTAGGGCACTTGAGGATGATCCAAACATGTCCAAGGAACAAAGAAAGACAAGAGGGATGTTCAAAAACATGGGTTGAGCATTACACAAATTTGCAAAGCTATTGAAGAAGGGATGTCGTCAAAGGAAGATTTGTTTGTGAAACAATTTAAATGTTTAATTATCATGTCTTTGAATTAATAACTTGTCTACTTGAATCTGCATGCTTAAAACTAGATGTTGAAACTATGTACTTACTATGTTATGCTCTTTGGATATTTTATCATGATTTGATAGAAGATAATGATGTTTTCATGATTATTTGTTTTGAATTTTGGGTACAAAAATGCAGTTCTAGTCATTTTTGTTGAGGCCTGCGACCAACGGATCCACCATATGGTAGATTCGTACGTTGTTTTGGTGGATCCCTGGGTCACCCAGTCCAGGCGCCAAAATTCGAATTTTCTTGATTTTTAACTTTTTCTACTTTATCTTATAACCATGCTATATGATACTTTGTGGGATTTTAAACCTTAGGATATAACATGTTCTTCATATAATCCAAGGACCATTATGCAATCCACTTCACCACTTTCACCTTATAATCATCACTCTCAAACATCATTTTCTTCACACCTTCTCCACATTTCTCATATACAACCTTACTAGTTCATTACCATGACTAGTTCATCCAAAAAAATTTCACTCCTATTCTTTAATCTGAAAATAACCGCAAGAATGAGTATCAAGTAATCCATACCTATGTAAACCTCACATCCTCAAGTTAGGAACAACCACACAATGATAGAGAACTCCTTCACCTACTCTAGAAAGAAATCCCTCTCACTCACTAACAACTCATTTAAAATCCTTCTTAGCAAATGCACACACTATACTAATCTTTCTTCACCAAGTGAGGCTCGATCACCAACTCACGTATGCACCTTACCTAACATCCGTCATTTTGTCATTTTTGATAAATTAGTAACCCTCAAGTACTACTCCACTACATATGTCACTAAATAACCCTATGTGTCAACGAATGCACAATTAGCCACGGGGCCCACTCTATCCATATCACCACCACGTGTCTCTAGACCACCTCCTGGTTTTCCAAATCCGTTTTAAAAATACCAACCGGATTAGAACACACTACCATCACCTCAAACCATTGTTTGTTATACATTGAAATAATACACCTCATCTCCACAACAATGCAACTCCACTTGAAAACATTCATCATCCACCACCAAATCTTGGAAATTAAGATTTTCCTAATCCTCCCAACATTTTGGATTTTGTTCATCTAAATGACATGCCTCACCTCCACAACATGTTTTGCGAATGTTGTAATACCACAGGATAGAAATCCAAATGTCCGAAAACCGTGTTCAACTACTTGGTCTCACACATCCGAGAGCATCTCGGTCCCTCATCAAACCCACTTACTTTCCGACTAGCTGCATGGAAATCTCACCTCACCCCTCAGATTATATGGGAAAATGATATTTATCCCAAGATTTAGGATCTTTAATTGTTTGCTTGTCTAGTAACTTTGTTTTGCAGCACACATCCATAGCTCAATTCCTTGGTGCCTCAAGCAATGGGGAGCATACCCCAAGGGGGAGCACTTGCAATGTAGTCGTTATTTTTTACTTTGCATTCGTAACCAAGTGACTTAGCATTCGTAAAAAACAAGACTTGCAAGGATCGCCTCTACAACACTTTTTGCTTTGACAAAAAGGGGGATAAGAAATGTAAACTCATCTACTAAATACTTATTTAGTAACTTTTAAATAAGCATGAGTTTATATTTTGTCATCATCAAAACAGTGGAGTTTGCTTAATACCAATATTCGCTGCTAAAAAAACGATATTCTATTTTTAATGATTCTTCATGTTCTGATAATAACACATATAATTGTCATTACTACGTAAAAAGTTTACGTTAAAAATAGTTTATTTTATAGGAGTTTACTTGACGACGACAAATCACTTAGTAAGGTTTTGAATAATTCATTATTAAACATAGTTGATGATCAAAAAAAAAATATTATCTTTTGCATAAACCTTTTCTATCATATGATTTAAGTTAAACAATATGATTAATTATAAGGTTAGTTATATTAAACATTGTAAGACAAATAAGTCTTAACCTAAGTGGAAAAAATCTTTCTAATCTTCCCAATCTAGAATTTTTCTTAATGGTGATAAGAAATATTTTGTTCTATGAAGAATCTAATAAAAACTAGTTTTTATTAAGTATAATAATTAATATTTTTGTATAAGATTTTAGGGTTAATCAATAAATGCAATATGTCCCAGCTCCACCTACGATCCACCTAATACATGGAACAAATTAAGCTATGGTGGGGATCCGTGAGTCGCACGGACCAGCTGTCTGGGACAGATTTGAATTTCAAAGGCTTGCCTATAAATAGCAACCTTAAGCTTTCATTTTAAACAACTCTTGACAAATATTTTTAACTAATATTTTTTTTTTTATTCTTTTATCTATTTCTATACTTGTTAACATTATCCATTATAGTGATAATCTCATTCCACTCTTTTGTGAAGAACACTACGAAGATTGTCAAGCTTCAAGTTGTTTATAGTTCTTGTTGTGTCATCACGTTTGTGATAATCATTCATCTTGTATATCTTGTGTTGTGTGTTGTGTGTATCATATGTGTATGATAGGTTAGTATTTAAGCCACAAAATACATAGTGTGTTAGATTGGTTCTATCTCGAAGTAGAACTCGGTATTTAGCTTAGTATCAAAAAAAGTGTAAGCGACGTGTACGGTTTTCTCTGCCTAAAGGGAGCTTGTTGACATAGTGAAGATAACTCTCAAGTTGGGTACTTGGGGAGTGGAGTAGGGCGAAGAGGAGCTTCGTAGCCGAACACCACTATAAATCATTGTGTCATCGGTTTGATCTTTCTTATCTTTACTTGTTCATATTTCGTAGATTACTTATTTACTTATTGCATCGCTATCATATACACTTGTGTATATCTCTTGAGTTCACATAAGTCGATAATCTAAGTTTTAATTTAAAACGGTAAAAACTATTAAACCCCCTTCTAGGTTTTTTTCCACCAATAAATAGGTTAGAAATGCTCAAAAGCGGGATGTAAACGAAGATGGTATTGACTCGCGCGTTGCGACGGGGAAACTTTCTTCTGCTGCTTTTTTCTGTAAGGGTGCAAGAAATTTTTACGTATAACATTTCAAAAGATATTTTTTTCCTTGGCTTGTATTTTTTTTACCGTAACTCTAAAAACAGATTCCTAACTTTATACGAACCAACATCTATCCAGCCGATAAAAAGTTGACGTGGGTATATTCTAAAAAAACCCAACACTTGCAAAAAGCTATGTCAAACGGCCTAGTTTTTTTTGATAATTAGTAATTCCATAAGCACTTCACAGAATCCACAAATACATCAACCACAAGAAGAAAAACAAATAAACTAAATAAGAATTTGCTTTTTAACCAACTGAGCTTTCATCTAGCTAGGACCATAAAATCTCAACACGTATCATCTTTTTAATTGGTTGTAACACTTACATGATCGGCACATCAATTGATCCCATAATACATCGTTCACTCTCACTCGCATTATTATGACTCCTCTGGGGAAAAAAATCACAATCAGTATGCTGTGTTTACTCATAAAACTGATTATTTGTCCTATCAATATTCAGTTAGAATCATTTGCTATAAAGCTATAGTATCTTCAACAACTTTTAACTCCATTACCTTTTTATTGTTTAAAGCCTCTAAAGGATTAACTATTATCAAGCATTTTGTCAAGAAACACCAATATACCATACGCTTTTCGGGATTCACTGATTAAGTGATCGTGTAAAGAGAATTTTTTCATCCCTTTTTCAAATCCAACATTTCTTATTAGCCTGTCTTAAACTTAAAATTTCTCATTCTTGAAACTTAACAAAGCTTTCCGTAAACAATTACTACATAATGAAGTAGCGATTCATTTTACCTATGATTCAATTGTTTTTCATCATGACTTTCATGGATATTATAAAGGATCATAATCTGGAAGACTTAAAAATTTAAAACTTTGTTATCGACCTATGATAACACTCAAAATCAAGTATGTTTTGGGAGCGTTATTTATAATTTTATATTAGTTATTTGGTCAGTTACCTATGTTTTATTACTCGATTATGTCAAAATATGATTTCTAGTGTAATTGCAGCCAAATATAGGGAAACAAGAAAAGGAGAGACGAACATGCTTAGCTTAGATTTTTTTCCTTAAAGTAGACGTATCCTATGTCAGGATCAAGTGCGGAAGCATCTCAAAGAAGAAGAAATCTAATTACTCAAGCTTCCAAGCCCTGAGATCAAGTTGTAATAAAGATATGGTGAGGTATGAAGACGCTATGTGAAACACAACTCAAACAAGAGCCTTGAACAAAAGATTCAACAAAAAGATTTCACAGCGGAGGACCCAGCCGCCCGGCTGGAGTGTCTTGCCGCCGGCAGAGAGTTTGCCGCTCGGCAGGAGGCTTTACCGCTCGGCTTTTGGAGCTCACATTTTTCACTTCACTCTAGAAGAAACTTGGATAATCAAGAAGGATCTAGACCCTCTAAACCGACTTTGGACACCCCTTTAGACCCGAGAATCGACATAAAATTGTAGTATAAATAGGAGACCCCTATGCCGATTTTATCATAACACCTCACTATTCTCCAACTCAAAAACCTAATCCTTATAGTCACCACTCCTCTCCAAAGCCACCTAAGTCCAGGGAAGTCAAGAATATGCTCTAGGAAAGCCAAGAAGGAGGATCCCTCTAGCTCACAAGTTTTTCATTTCCTAGTTTACTTTCCTTTAAGATTTTGCAATACTTTGTAAGAACTTTCATTATGTTTATGAATGCATTATTTTCTGGAATTATGCCTTTGTTTAATATAAGTGGCTAGTCCCTTTATGTGCTTGGTTAGATGAAGTTTGTGGTATGAAGATTCTATTATGATAGTATGGCATGTTAATTTAATTTCACGCTAAGTCTTAGATCTACTTGTTTTTATGTTCTAAGTGGCATAGTTTTATCAACCGGATTGTTTGTTGAGAATATCATAGGCCGAAAAGGGGTATTGTTTATCAATCAATTGTCGCCTTTTTGTCTACGATCGGCTACCTTTTGTATTGACCATTTCTTAAGCGGTTGGGTATAACTAGGAACATAATTATCGGTGTCTATGATTTGTGAAACGAACACGCGAATTCTATTCATAAAGGTTGTCTCTTAGTCTCAAATTGATTGATTGAGTCTAATGCTTGTTTTTGTCACTTCGAGTCTTGACGAAGATAAAAAGTTTTGAAAACAATAGATTGGATAACCTCTAATTATTTTAATCAACTTGTTAGTCTATGCCACTATAATATTGAATCGGATTCCCAAACTAAGTCAAACCAAGTACATCTTATTATCATTGAATCGCTTTCATTATTGTTATCTTACATCTTAGGATTTTTATCATCGAAATCTTTATCAAGTTGAAACACCCAATCCCCGTGAATGATCCTGGCTTACCATTTAATATCTTGCTACTATGGACGAGTTCACTTGCTCGTATGTGTTTCTTGAGAATTTGGAATAGACGAGTTATAAATTTAAAACTGAACCTGTATCGCACGCCATTAAGTTTTTTGGCGCATTGCTGGGGATTTGATCGTGTTTTATATTTAGATCTTGTGATCATTGTCCCTAGGTGCCCCATTCAATTTCTTTTCCAGATAACAATTGGAGCCGGCCGGTGTAGTCCTCTGCCACCCCTGGCACAGACTCACGACGATCCTTCTGCCGCCTGGCGCAAAAGCCTCCTTTTGACAAAAACCAATTTTTTTCTTTCTTTCTCTTTCTTTTTCAAATTTCATAAATTCCTTTCGATGGGTTTTGATCTTATTCGAGTTTTGCCCTTGAATACTAACACGTTCTGCTGGACAAAACCTAAATGTTTTATCCCCCAAACCTTAAGAAAGAAGAAAAAGCGAAACCCGTTCATACCCATTGAAAGACCGAGTTTCGAAAACCAAATATCCACCTTTCGAGAATCTTTTTGAAGCCGAAGTAGTCTACAACCCATTTCTTGACCTACCCTTCCCAATGGCCGACGACCAACCCATGTGGGGAAACAATCGGGCCGTAGCACCCACTCCCGAGGCCGCTATTGTCGCGGTTGACCTTGGAGACAACTTCACTGTCAAAGGACACCATCTTTCCATGATCAAAGATTGACAATTCGATGGATGCTCAAGGGCCGATCCGCACAAGCACATCGCCGAATTTGTTGAAATATGTGGAATGTTTCGATATGGAAACACCAACGCGGATGCCATTAAATTAAAACTTTTTCCATCATCCCTAGCGGGAGAAGCCAAGCTTTGGTTCAACGAACTAAGTCCCGATGTGATAACCACTTGGGAAGAGATGAGACAAGCTTAAGCCGATTCTTTCTACCCGCTATGTTTGACCGACTTATGGGAGAAATTTGAGGTTTCACCCAACAACATCATGAATCACTAGTCGACGCTTGGCTACGTACGAAGGATCTACTTCGTAGTTGTCATGGACATGGTTTAGGACGAGGAACCATACTCCAAATCTTTTACCACGGACTAGATGAACCAAACCAAACTATCTTAGATGCGGGAGAAATATTCCTTTACAAAATGCCAAATGAAGCACATCAGTTGCTCGAGGATCGAGTTCTTCTAAAACTTGACTGGTCAAAAGAGAACAAAACCAAACCCCTTCGTAAAACCGTTGCCTTCGCCGAAGGAGAAGAAAATTCACCATTATTGGAGAAAATGGAAGCCTTAACGACAAGGATTGATTCATAATTTAAAGAGATTAGAGGAGACATGAAAGAAATGAGATATGGATGCAACAAATGTGGAGGACCCCGGTTCCATCATAATTGCGGATGATAGAATACCAATAGGAGGACCCATGGTGGAAGAAGTAAACTATGCATTTAGGAGGATATCGATGAGGTATCAAGGAAAATTAGTATGGTAGAATATTCTACGCAATTGGAGCGATAGTCTTGAAAACCGAAAACTAAACCATGGAGATGAAAACCTGCCAATCCTGCGTTTACTCCGAAAAGAAACCAGACGAATCAGAATTCAAGAAAACCATATGAGAATTCGTTATAGCACAAAAGACAGCGAATGATTTTGTCAAGAACCAGTTCTATAATCTCAAAACCAAAGTCGAACAAGGACAAAAGAATCATCAAACTGCTATTCAAGACCTTGAAAAAAGTTTGGTAGGATTTATGGATCACCAATCTTCACAGACCACAGGTAGCTGCTAGATATATCCAATACCAACCCAAAACCTTCAAACGAAAAACCTTTCCCGACCATAAACTGCTCGTAATGAGCCGTGATTCGCCGTACTTCACCCCCACGCATTGGTTAAGACCTATGACCCACAGACTAAACCAAGCATCAAAACTGCCGTATCTTCAAGGACGATAGTGAAGCGAGGTAGAAGAGAAGTCGAAAAAGGGCAGAACCTCTACCCCATGAAAACCAACTCAAGCCACGAAACGCCGCCACTCAAAGCCATAAGCCAAAATTCCATTCCACAACGCTGGAACAAGAAAAAAAAGAGGCACGATAGTGCAAAGTTTTTTAGACATGATCAAAGAAGTCAAGATCAACGTACCCCTAGTTGACATCCTGGCAGGGATGACTAATTATGGAAAGTTTTTAAAAGATCTTGTAAGCAACAAAAGTAAGATGGAGCAAATCTCTGCTGCCTTCTTAACTGAGGAATGCTCAGCAATTCTTTAAAACAAGATCCCACCAAAGCTTGGAGACCCCGGAAGTTTCCTAATCCCTTACAAACTTGCAAATTCAGTTGAATATCTTGCATGGCCCAATTCTTTGTGTCGGCGCAAGTATAAATCTGATTCCGTATTCACTGTACGCTATACTTTACGGAATAACTTTGAAACCCACAAGGATGAGTATCCGACTAGCAAATCATACTTACCAGTACCCTATGGGAGTTGCTGAGAATATGCTCGTCCAAGTTGGTTATTCGTGTTCCTTGTAGATTTTGTTATCCATGCAATTGGAGGGAGGAATGATAGAGTCTCTCTAGATCGTAGGAAGACGTTCTTGTATACCGTCATCGCTCATTCATAAGAGTTAAGAACAAAGAACTAAATTTAGAATTGGAGAAGATAAAGCAACTTTTCACATCGATAAACTATGCAGCATTCTCACGTGAATGACGACACATGCTTCCGCATGGATGTTATCGATGACATAACTGAGGATGAACTCGATGCTCTGCTCGACGATTCTAAACCATTCCTAAATACATCACAAAAGAAAAGCGAAACACCGCTCGACAAAGAATTCGATGAATTCATGTCAGATAATGTTCAAGAGGATGAAATCAAAGATGATTTTGAAGAGTTACCACCAGAAGATGAACTTTGAATCAAGAAATCTATCCAAGATCCACCAACCGATCTTGAGATAAAACCTCTTCCAAAACATCTGGAATATGCCTTTCCAAAGGAAAATTCTCTTCTCCTAGTAGTCATATCAGCTTTACTCAAACAAAATGAAAAGGAACGACTTGTTTCAGTGCTCAAAAACCATAAAGAACCATTCGCTTAGAAAACATCCTATATTACATGGATTAGCCCTTCTTTTTGCAAACATAAAATCAATCTTGAGACATGTCAAACCAGTCAATCAGAGACAACGCCGACTTAACCCAAACATGAAAGAAGTATTTAAAAAAGAGATTATCAAACTTCTAGATGCATGTATCATCTATGCCATAGAAGATAGTCCTTGGGTAAGTTCGGTGCATGTGATGCGAAAAAGGAAGGAATGGACTCGTATGTGACAAATGAAGACAACGAACTCGTTCCAACACGAACAATAACAGGATGGCGAGTTTGTATCGACTATTGTAAGTTGAACAACGCCACCCGAAAGGATCATTTTCCTTTACCCTTCATGGATCAAATGCTAGAAAGATTAGCTGGAAACAAGTTCTTTCATTTTCTTGACGGATTTTTTGGGTATTTTAAAATTCCCATCAAACTAGCAGAGCGGGAAAAGACCACTTTCACTTGCCCTTATGGAACCTACGCCTACAAGCGTATGTCTTTTGGTCTTTGCAACGCACCAGAAACTTTTCAAAGGTGCATGATTGCAATTTTTTAGGATATGCTCGAAACCTCTACGGAAGTCTTCATGGACGATTTCTCAGTGTTTGGAGATTCATTCGATTCATGCTTAAATAATCTAGAGCAGATGCTAATTCGATGTAAACAAGCACACTTAGTTCTAAACTGGGAAAAGTGTCACTTCATGGTAACCGAGGGAATTATGCTAGGGCACAAAGTCTCCCATAAAGAACTAGAGGTCGATAAAGCAAAAATCGACTTGATAGCTAAGTTACCACCACCCACTAACGTCAAAGCCGTTAGAAGTTTCTTAGGACATGCCAAATTTTACCGCCAATTCATAAAAGACTTTTCCAAAATTTCTAGACCCATGACGAAACTTCTCGAAAAAGACCTAGTCTTTAACTTCAATGAAGAATGCAACAAGGCTTTCGAAACTCTCAAAGAAAAGTTAACGAATGCACCTATTATGGTTTCACCTAATTGGTCGCTACCGTTTGAACATATGTGCGATGCAAGTGATTTTGCCGTAGGAGCCATGCTAGGCCAAGATGAAGAAAGAACTTTTGACAAGCCACCTTCGCTAAGAACACTCTGAACATGCACAAACAAAAACTATACGGACCGAAAACGAGTTACTTTCGTAGTTATTTTTTGCATTCGACAAGTTTTGATCATACCTTGTTCTTTCAAAAATAGTTGTGTTCACGGATCACGCTGCAATAAAATATCTATTTTCGAACAAGATGCCAAACCGCGTCTTATACGCTGGATTTTACTGCTTTAAAAATTCGATATCGAAATCAAAAATAAGAAGGGAGCAGAAAATGTCGCAGCCGATCACTTATCGCGACCTGAGAAACCCAATCTCAACGACGAGGAAATAAATGACGAGTTCCCTGATGAATTTCTCAAGAGTATCAAAACCGAAAGGAAGAAAGCTCATAGTTTGCTGACTTTGCCAACTACCTAGTTGGAGGAATTCTAAGAAAAGGATTAACCTACGCTCAGTGTTTTAAGTTCTTTACAGAACTTAAGCACTATTTCTGGGACGAAGCGTATCTATTTAAACATACAAATGCTACAAGAGTTTATATCTTTTTATTATTGCCCCTGTAGCATTTGATATAATACGCACATCCCCCAACTTGAGATAAACAATATCGAAAGTGATGATACAGAGGGTCTTTATAGATCATTAATGATAGGTCTTCTACGAATGCATAAAATTCTCGTACCTATTCCCCCGAACCATAGGACTTAAGTTGCCTATGGATTCTCAACAGAAGAGAATAAATACTACATGGAGGCTAAGGAAAAAAAATGTTGTAACAAAACATAAGGTTTAAACTGAGGATTGGCTTCACAAACAAAGTGACTCTAGGGTTATTGTTTTTTTTGCACTAACATTGAGTGCAATGAAGGTTTTTTACGGGGAGGGGATTTCGATTAGGTAGTGTGACAAGTCGTTAAACACACACACATATTGGCTTTTTGGGTAATTTCCTAAGATGTTTCCTCTTGAACAGTATGTGCCAACTAACCAATTACGGTACTGGACGAGATGTACAGGCCAAGTTTTAAAGTCTACAATACTACTGGAACTCTCATATATTTTGTGGATTTTTTTTTTTTGTATAATAAATGGAAATGGAATATTAGGCACCATTTTTCAAAGAAAACTAGAAAATCGAAGGCAAATATAGGTCAAGTGGTAATTCTACTCCCATCCCCCCACTTGGTTTGTAAAAGTCCTTTATTATATACATTTAATGGGAAATAAAATTATGAAAATAAGAGTAGAATTATAACCAAAAGAATCCTTAAGCGTTGCTCTCCTAAACGAGAGATAAAACGCAAAGACCAAATTCTTACAAAGCGTCTATTTGAGCAACCTATTTTCCCTTGAAATCCACTTTTTAAAATAAGCATTAAAAAGTTTAAAGAGAAATATACACTAAGACCTAAAAAAAAACTTACTTTTGTAGGATTACTGGTTGCACTCTTAGCAATGCAGCATGCCTTTTGGAAAACACTTGGTGGGCCAAGTAGACGATGTGAAGTCTCGTGAGGGATTCGAGGTGACATTACCCACAAGTTCATTTAGTTATACAAGGTTTAGCAAGTGTTTCGAACTTATTTCAGGTTTCCAGAAAGAGATTACAATGTAATCATGGGATTGGTTACGCCGTAATCATGTGGTTTAATTTTTTTTGAAAATTTGAATCAATAAAGGTTACGGCGTAACTTATAGAGGAGATTACGCCGTAATTATATCTGTTACGGCGTAACCAATGTGGTTACGCCTAGACATAACCTTTTTACCACATGAAAACAGGTTGAGAAGACCTTAATTTCTAATTCCTTGCTGTGAGAATCTGCAAAATAAAGTTAGAACAATACAAAACCAACTAATTTGCAAAGATTTAAACTACATAAAAGGATAAGCATGGGGTGGTACCACTCCCACAATAGCACTTGGTTTTTGTTTGAGTCATGAGCTTGACTCTCTTTATTTACCAAGTAATAGGGTGTTCCTCCCCTCACTTGAAATCAAATGCGGGTGAGAGTAGCAGTGACACCATGAGGGTGTAAATTTTCTACTCGGTAGGGAAATGATAAATTAAAACCATTCTTTTGATGAGATTTCATTTCCTTTTTTCCTTGTACTTGTTTCGTGTGTATTGGCTTAATTGGTGTTGTAATTCTGAATGAGGTCACAAACATATATGTCTGTTAAGGCTCCTATTAAATCTGTAACAGGGTTACTATCTATCTTTTCGGAAACGCTTGTGTTATTAGCAAATTCCTCCCCGAACTCATTTTTGTTCAAAATAGGATTAATAGCCAGTGTTACATAATTGTCATCGGGTGGTGTGATGTGAACTGTCTGAGGGGTCAAAGGTTGCATTACGTTATCTTGTAGAGGAATATTATAATCTTGTTCCTTTTCCCTTACAACTTTCTCCTTATTATGGACTGGTCCTTGTGTCACATACGATTGCACCATTGGTTTAAGGTTGGATAACGTGTGTATGGTAGGTGTGAGTATTTGCCTAAACCTATCTACATTCTTCACTGTAATATCCCAACCGTCATCCGTGTTCCCTTCATCCTCCTGTGCTTTCACTTTATGATTTTCCTTTGGAATTCCCATCATGTAACCAGTTTCGTAAGTTCTAGAAGGGCTACCTAGAAATTTCGAGGGTGGTGCACAAGTTTGAACAACTGGTAAGTCACGAGGAACCGGCTCCTTTACATTCTCCTTACCCATGGTCTTTCTTGTCTTTGACTTTTTCCCCCCCCTACTCCTGTATTTATGAGGACTTGTTTGGGTTAATTGATAAAGTTTTTTTTCTGCAGGTTCTTTGTTGTAGTTTTAAGTACCCTTATGTTTGAGTCTGTGTTTTCGATGAATTTCCTAATCCATTCATCATCTACGGCCTCTTCTTTAATTGAGTCTTCGCAAAACTTGATGATGGTTTCCTCCATGGATCTCATATACTTGTTCTGCTCAACTGTCTTGTCCTCTTTTGGGAGAGTACACTCCTCGGTTAAGTGCATCCCTTCGCAGGTTTTGGAACTCACTTGAAAAACATGAATATTCTCGTCAAGTTGCTTTATATCAATGTCATCCGAGCTACCTTCAATTCTTTCCTTAGTTGTTGCTTCATCATACCAATTACGTAAATGGTCTGCCATTACTTGTATTTATTTAAGGGCTTGAGTTGGTGTCATCAGAGGAATGAACCCCTTAGAGTCGAGCATTATGCGAGTAGGTATGTATATTCCAGTGTAGAAGATATGAACCCTTTGTTGGCTGTTCAGGTCGTGCTACGGACATATGTATAAAAGATCACTATATCTTTCCCATGCATGATACAACGGCTCATCCACCTCTTTCTTGAAATTACGGATTTATTCTAATTTCTTGGCAGTTTTAAGAGGTGGACTGAAAGGCTCTTATGTTAAGTTTGAGCATTTTTATCATCATCATATTATCATATTTAATATTTTTTTATTTTTAAAAAATAGCGACATAATTCTCTCTAAGCGTATTATTAATACGAAAGGAAAAGACGAGAAAATATATAATACTCCCTCCGTCCCATAATGTCCACTTTGACTTTTTTTAGTTTTTTTATCTAACTTTGACCATAAATATTTTTATTTGTGTTATATAATACTTGATGAAAATTATACCATTGAAAATTCATTTAAAAACCGAATCTATTCATATAACTTTTATTAAGTATTATATAACACAAATACAAATATTTATGGTCAAAATTCAATAACAAAGACTTTAAAATTTTCAAGTGGACACTTATTATGGGACGGAGGTAGTATAAAATAAAATAAAAAGGAATCAAAGGAAAAAAATAAAGTAAAAAAGCTAAAAAAAAGAAAGAAAAAAAGAAGTAAAAGCTAAAACACATTGAGAGGTAATAAGACATCCCCTCCCCATCTTGTTGGGTAAGAGGTTTCAGCCTCTGACCGCCTCTGAACGAAAATAAAAAAACAAACGCACTGAATGACCAAAATGTCTGACCGCGTCTGAACGAGACAGATTAAGAGGCTGTTAAGAGGTATTTTTAAAAAACAAACACCACCTTAGTCTATTTTTTTACACGTATACGTCTTTTTAGGTATAACCCGGTATTGCACCTACGCATTTAATCGTTTACTAATATCTGTTCTGCCAAAAGTTGTCAAAACAGTAAATACGGATCAGATTTGGGTCTGATTTCGGGGAGTGAAACCCCTACTTAAAATTCGAATTAAGATTAGCCATTTTACAGAAGTCAAGTTATATGTGTCTATTAAACTTCCATAAATTTTTAGCCTCTGATTTGTTGTCTAAGTATGGTTTTTAGGTCCAAACTTTTTAGTGTGCAAACAGATCCGAATTGGGACTGTTTTGAAGTTTGATTTTCTTAGGAGTACTTGTGCATGTAAATGGCTTTTGGGAATCATGAGGTAGTTAATATGCTCATATATGAACATAGGTGATTTTTGGTATGAATTATGGAGGTCAGTAAGTAGAGTTTTTGAGTACGTTAAGTCATACTAAAATTCTGCAGTTTTGATTAAAAAGGAGTTGTCTAATGTAATGTGTTAATGAAGCGGTTAAGGTTGGGCATGGTGTCGGGGTGACCCATGATGGGACATTAAACCCCTAGAGACATCCATCATATGATTGTTACATGTGCGTTAAGCTTTTGGCTTAGTAGCGTGTAACACGAGTTATTTTTGTTGTTTAGATTTGTGCTAGTTGTTTGTGAAGCTTTTTGTTGGAATCTTTTGGAAAGCTAAGCAAAGGTGAGTTTCATAGCCTATTTTTCTCATGTTATTTTAGGGTGAGAATGATGCTTGTCTTGTTGTCGTGTTAAAATGTTTTTAAGCTTGCTGTATTTATGTGTATTGGATCGTGGGCACGTTCCGTCCCGTTGTGTTGCGATATGATATGTTTGGTATTGTGGATCCCAATATGCAAAACGAGGTGTGACGGTGGTAAGACTGCGTGAGCTAATATGAGGCCATGTAGCGCACATATGTAGCTGATATGATTGTGGATCGTGGGCACGTTCCGTCCCGTTGTTGTTAATTGTTGTCATGAATTGTTTTGGTGAGCTTAATGGTGCTAAGATAGAGCGAAGTGGCTAGAAGAGACCGTAGGATGCTTGGAGTTTATTTATGCTTTCTGTTTGAATTAATGTGTTTGCATGAATTGTTTGGATTATGTTTTGCATGTCATTTATTGACGAGACTTCTTTCTCATTAATAAAGACACCATTAGGTTTTGGGTATTGTTATGACACTTTGTGTCTTTGCTTTACTTTAGTTTTCATTTTAGTATTCTCTATATAGACACCATGTGTTGTGATGATATCCATTCTTGTTTACGCCTCGCGTTTCCGCCTTGGCGGGGTGTGACATCTTGCCTATATTACACTACAAGGGTTAGGTACACTACCTAGGAGGGTTGTAAAACTTTGGTTTGCAATCACTCGCACATCACCATAATTGGTAATAAGCAATACTCCGAATTACATTAGCAACGACGTGACAATTCAGTGAATTAGATAAATTACAACTAAGGATTAATACATCCATAGTAGATACGTTTTCCCAATATCTAAGTTCACACCATTTACTTTTCTGTCATTTTATTTTCTTGTATTTAGGATAATTAGTCTCTGAAACCAAATCTCTCAAAAACCCGATTGTTTACTTAGTTTTCTAAAATATAAAAATACCAAAAACACTCTCCCCCCAATCATTATATTTAGGCGACATACAATTCAGACCTACCTCACTATTCCCTTAAAGAACGATCACCCCCCGGACTTACCTATACTACATTACAATAGTTACGTACACTGCCTAGAGGGTTGTAAAACTTAGAGTGTTGCACCCCGACGCATCGCCAAACACCGTGACTTTGCAACTGGAATATGTTGGTGTTGTGTGTGTTTGGTCGAACCCAAGAAGAGGAGGAGGAGAAGAGAGAATTTTCTTGTAGGTGTTTGTGTGTGTGAAATGACTAAATGAAATGAATGATGAAGGCTTGTTATTTAAGCAACAAGGATCATGAAGGATCCTAGGATACTTGGGACATGTAGGGTTCAAGTTTGATTGGATACAAAAGTGAGGAAAATGTGAGAGGGACTAGTACTATAAGGAGACAACCAATAACCAAAATTGTGATGGTGTGTGGTGTGTGTGTGGTTTCGGACGCAACAAATAAAGGAGGAGGGGGACCAACAATTTTCAATTTTTAAAATTTTGGGTTAGCATAAGTATCTAGATATTTTGTTAATTGAGGTAAACACATACATGCATGCACTAGTAAGTAGTTTACGTAACTCGTAAAATTAAAACACGCGACATGTAAAAATATGTCCGTAAAGACGTAACACGTTAGTCATGAGTAGACTACATGTATTCGAAAGCCGAAACGTATCCGAAATCGCTTTTGCTAAAACGCGGGAAAATCTAACGGTTTCACTTAAGGTCAAATATTTACATAATTAAAATAAATGCTCAAGTAGATAGATAAATATTAATCTGAAACTGTCGGTTGCTACACTTATAGATATGACATGCTTTCTTTAGAACACCAGGTTCGTGCAATGATATTAATGTTCTTCATTGATCTCCTGTTTTTAGTGACGTGTTAGAAGGTCGAGCACCAAAAATGAGTTATATTGTGAATGGTCATCATAAAAATATGGCATATTATCTTACTGATGGCATATATCCTTCATGGGCGGCATTGTTAAATCTATAACTTCTAACTTCTACACAAACTAGACCTACGCACATAAGTTTGTTCGCTTCATCAATCAAGCGGCCGTCGAAAATATGTGGATCTAAGCGAGTAACTTTGGTGTTTTACGCAAGTCGTTATGTCTTTTCTCTTCGACGTCGTTGTCTTATTTGGGGACTTACGAACAAATAGTAAGAATTATTGATTGCTTGCATTTTAGGAGCATTAACATGATTGTTCGAAGCTCCCCAATGAACGAGAAGACTTACATAAAAAATCTTGCTGCCTTCCCGAAATTGTTTAACTATTCATGTACAAATATGATGATGTTTTTGCATACTCCTACTTTACTTATTTGCTTTGATTGGCAAGTACTTTTAAGGAAACAGTGAACACCAGCACCAGAGAAGCTCATTTCTCTCTATCAACCTAAACGACTTGATTGAGCATATCTTGACAACAAATTTAGCGAGATAAATAATTATGTATTTGTTCATCTTGTATTCCTATAATTTTTAATTTATGCATCTATTTGTATTTCGTCGTTGTTTCTAGTAATAGAGTCTCACGTTTTTTATTTACACATCTTTACAACGTAAAAATATAAAATAATTTTTTGTATTAAAACCGTCACTTTTTAAAAATATATTTATAAAGTAAATACTTTATTTAATATATAATTTTATATGAAATTTTAATTAATTAAATTAAATATAAAAAAATAATATTATATGTTAGGTTGGGTTGTTGATAAATGGTAAAAAAAAGTTAAGATTAATTGTATATATTGATTGTATAGGTGGAAGAATAAGAAAATAATATTTTAGTAAAAGATTAGGTTATGATAGGTTGTGAATAAACATGGTCTAAGGGGTCCGGATCAGGTTATAATCCTAGATCCTAATAATAAGATTTCTCGAGGTCATGAGGACCTTGAGCAGGTGAAGGTTGACGTTTTACAAGGTCATGCGAGGTAAGGGGTTGCAAGGATCCTAGATGACGAGCATGTGGAAACATGAGTTCGTAGGAATAGAAACCTATATGCTGGCGTATCCGGTACACCTGAAGCTGGTGAGACTTTTATCCCTGTTGCGGAGGTGATATCTCTCCCGATATAGTGTTTAAGTATCCAACTTTAAAATTCATCTACCCTACTATCAAACTTTCAAGTAATAAGGAGATGAACGAGGAGGTAAACCAGGGAAAGGAAGGTTGTCATGCTCGCAAGCACAAGAGGTTCAAAAGGCCGACCAAGTGTGTTGCTGATGTTGTTAGACACTTTAGTGCTTTGGGTCATAAGGAACGATGCTGATTAGTACCTCTTTGTATTCATTTTACCTACTTAATTTAGTCTACTAGTTTGTTGTTTATTGACTGTAGATTATGCATTGATGTCGGAGGCCGACGAGGATGATGATACTACCGTGACGGTAGAGTCGTATGAGACTAAGCATGTGCCTGATCACGAAGCTAAGAAGAGTGATGAGAACGTAGACGAGGTTTTATTGAAGTTTGAGACATACAGCAAGCCTGGTTGTTAGCCTCACTATTTTAGTGAAGCTGGCGTCTTACACGTGAATTTGACTAGCTATAGACCGACTGCTACACGTAGGGACTATTATTGTAAACGAGGTATAGATAGCTTTGTGTTAGGCTATAAATACCTCTCATGACTCTCCATAAGGGGTTGGTAGATGTTTATTTCTTGTTTTACTTTCTCTTTCTAATAAAACACAGTTCATCTCACTAGGAACACCCATGCATATCTTGTGTTCTTTGATCATCCTCGACCCCTTGAAAAGGTGGTTTTGTATAATGTAACATGTGGTATCAAGAGCTAACCAGGGGTGTTTTGTATTTGTGTTTGTTGCTTCGTGAAGTTAGCTTATTAGAGCTTATTGATGGATTATTTTCGTTGGCTTATCTTGAAAAAAGCCACGAATTAGTTTTTTTGTGTTGATTGCACGAATCTGTTTTATAACAGTTTTTCAGCTTTTTTATGAGTTTTTTAGGTCCATTTATTTTCCTAAACTCATTTTAAAAGCAGATCTGGTCCTTTTATTTTAATAGCTTATTTCGAAGCTTTTTTATGTTTTAGAACTCTTGGCAGCGGTTTGTTATTAGCTAGTACACCTTGTTTTGTTTGTTAATCGCATTTTAGCAAAAGAACAAAATCTAGTACCAGCAGCGGTTTGTCAAGTGGTCCCAAAGTAGCCAGCAATTTACCTTAATTAGGTAGCGTTTTACTTTATTTTGGCAGTGGTTTGACTAAACCTCTGCCACAGCGGTTTGGCGTACAGGTGACAACGGTTTATACTTTTTCATGGTTTGCCTAAACGAAATTCTACCCGTTTGACTAGTCAACGGCGGTTTGGTAAACTGTTGGCATTGTTTTGGTGTGTTTTGAAAGTTACAGCGGTTTGTCAATACATCGCAGCGGTTTTTGTACACCCACAACTCAAACCGAGTCAACTCGGTATTTACCGAGTTGACTGGGTCAACTCAATGAGTCTGCCAAACCGATTACTACCGAGTCAGAGTCAACAAAAAATGAAGAAAAAAAAAAAGACATACTTAATAATTCACAACAACAACAACCAACATATACAACATCGACTACAATCACAGCCTCAACCAAACCCACAACATCTTCAACAAATCCAACAAATCCACTACATAATCTCTTAATAATCCCATCGTCAATACAACAACTCCATCTCCATCATCTCATGACTCGAATGAAAAAACAAGTAACAAAGATCTCAGATTCATTTTTTGTGTGTTTCAATTAATTCAAGACCTTTAAAAGATCCAATCACACAAAAAATATACATCATCATTGATCTTATAAGCCATAGCTCTTCATTTAATTTTTGAAAATTAAGATTGGGGTATAACAATTATGTTACACTCAATCTCTGTTTCGTTCATAACTCAAATCAATCGCACCTACCCGAGACCAATTAAATGATCTTGAAGCCTTCAGTCTTGTGTTCTTTGTTGGTGTGAACAATAGAGATGTATCTCGTAGGTGTATACAACAGATTTGGGGCTAATTTATCTTAGGAGGGTCGTGTGTATGGATGAGATAGTATCAATGGAAGATTTGATATTTATTTGAGAAATGCAATGTTTTTGAAGAGGTGTGGATTTGTGACTGCTTATCAAGAGATATTTTTTATTTGATATTTGGGTGATGATAGTTGTTAGACTGCTTCGATTGAAAAATAGGGGCGAGGTATAATAAGAATGTCATATATACCCTAGATATTAGGGTGACTTTAGATGTGGGCCTAACTACTATATACCGAAAATTGTTGGGCCGATTCTATTAATTGATTTTCGTGGGCTGGGTTTTGTTTAAAAACGTGGGCCGAGATGTTTACATTGTACAATATTAGACCACATAATAGTTGGTGATGGGCTGGGTTATATGGATTGGGCTGAGTTTGATATAAAGGGCCGCAAATGTTTATGGTCTATTTATATTGGGCTTGTGTTATCGGATTGAGCCGAGTAGTAAAACAAAATTATAATGGGTAATGTAAAAATGACCGGGTTTTATTACTTGGACGGGCCTTGCTTATGTTAATTTATTGAGCCTGGTATCCGTTAACGATCACAACACATTAAAAAATTCACGAACAACAATACAACAAACACAATACATTACACTAAAAATGATCCTTATCAAAATTGACCTTCACTCTTAAAGGCTAGTATTGAATTTAATGACTACGGGGTTATAGTACGATGTTACTTATTTGGGATCATAGTCGACTTTTACGGGGAGTGTACTTATTTTGTCTTTGGTTCTTTCTTTCTCCACAACGAAGATGACTTGTGTTTATGATGAAGACTTGGATATCTAGTTGCTTTTGTGATTCTTTCTACCTATACCCACAATGTAGCTATCACTTTAAGGAGTTACATTCTAGTGCTCAGTGTCTCACATAGTTGAGGAGATTTCAAGTGGTGATGTATTTTTTGTATACTTTTTAGGTGAGTATATGGTACTCAGAGATTTGCCTATGCACCGTTCCTTCATCACACGGATAGTACAAGATCAAGTCATAAGTGGAGGATTATTCTTCAACCAGTGGTCATCAATATTAGCTGACACAATAGATAAGGGGATTTAGATTGGGTTGATCAAGAGAGATTTGTTAAGAGAGTATGATTCGACATCTTCTCACAGAGTATTGCTTATGCAATCACGGGTATATGAAACTAAGTTGTTCCAGTTGATATACGATGTACACATGTGTAGGATGATTCCTTAGTTAGTCATCATCCTGGAGGGAAAAATGTGTATATCCGGTACTTAGTTGATTTTTTATGTTACCGTTTTGATGTTACCATTTTGAATACATAGCGGGATAAATTGCTTTCACTCGGGACTTAGTTGACTTTGGTGAAACAATTTAAATAGGTACATCCGGGACTTAATTGACTTTGATGTTACCATTTAGACTACATAGAGGGATAAATTACGTACACTCGGGACTTAATTGACTTGGGTGTAGCAATTTATATTTGCACGTTCCTAGAGGGAGAAAAGTGCATTTCCGGGTCTTAATTGATTTTGGTGCTACGGTTTCGACTTTGTAAAAAGGATAAAGTGCGTACTTTGGGTATTGAGTTTAATTCAAACAAGACTGGAATGCTTCCTAAGTGAGACGATGTTGATGATATCATTCCCTCCAATAGTGTATCCTAAATGAGAAAGGAGGTCCTTAAGAAGATTTCTACATTGATTCTTAATCAGTCTCAAGGGTGTCTGTTTGGGAGGGAGCTGAAGAAAAAGAGCCTACTAGTTGAGAGGGATTAAAAACTCAACTAGATACTGCACAAGAAGTTCATAGCATAATTCATATCAAAGCCGAAGAATTCGGATAAGGGAACTTTAAGGATGACAAATGAAAAGCAGATTCTAGAAAACTTTGACATGACCAAAAGTGCAGGAAAATGAAGTTTTTCAAAACATGCAGTTGATTCAGAAACTTCGAGATGACCAGAAGTGTATGAAGAAATTTGTTGAAGACATGTCAGGAGGTTATGAGTAGAAATCCAATCAAGACCGAGATCATCGGTAGAGAAAACTTCTAAGTCATCCTCAGTAGTATTTTACAGTGTGTTCGTCTGCAAGCTAAAGAAATAAAGCTGGAGCATTCAAGTAGATCAAGGTCATTGAAGACAATCTTAAGGAATGCTGGACTTCATTCTTATCATTTTACTTTATTTTTGCTTGTAGGAAACATTGTAACCAATTCACGTGTGACACCATCTTTGAGGGAGATTGTTAGCCTCACTATTTTAGTGAAGCTGGCATCTTACATGTGAATTGGACTAGCTATAGACTGACTGCTACACGCACGGACTATTATTGTAAACGAGGTATATATATCTTTGTGTTAGGCTATAAATACCCCTCATGACTCTCCATGAGGGGTTGAGGGATGTTCATTTCTTGTTTTACTTTCGCTGTCTAATAAAACACATAGTTCATCTCACCCTCTCTTACTTTCTCTCATTAGAAACACCCATGGCATATCTTGTGTTCTTTAATCATCTCCGACCCCCCAAAAAGGTGGTTTTGTATAATTTAACACTGATGAACCTCTTGAGGAACCAGCCTCTCGTCAAAGTTATTTGGCTAATATCATTCCTTTAGATGGGAGTTTTGAACATGGGGATACATCATTCGCGGTGAGTCATCAAGTGATGGATCATAGCATTACCAATTTTATCTTAGAGTATCATTGCCTACTTGAATGTATCGAAGTGGCTGAGTCGGCTTTAGGGAAAGCTCGTTTATCTCAGGCTAGGATGGAGAGTATTGAGAATATGTCAATTGAGTTGAGGCAAAAGCTGAAAGCTAAAAAGTTGACTTGGGAAAAAAACAAGGCCTCCTTGACTTCTAAAAACTCTCGAAATTCTCAGCAGGTTCAATGACTACAAGAACAACTCAACTGGTTTGTTTTAGCCAGGGAACAACTAGTTTCTCAAGTAAAGGCTTGTAAAGATTATAACAATCTGTTATTTCAGGTCATTTTCCGACTCAATACTTTCCATTATTTATTTTTAGACGTTTGCGCGTTTACTTTTAATTTTTATCGTTTAGTTAAATCGCGTAAACTACAAATCAACATTCAACGTAAACGGACATCAAACAAATAAAAATTTACGTCAAGCAAGTGTTATATAATTATTACGAAGATAATTTATAACGTTTTACTTTTTATTTTTATTGGTTACGTAAAACGTTTACGTTTCGCAATAAAATACATTTATGCATACACGAAAGCACCAATACCTATCTATACTTCAACAAATATCCACTTTTATACCCAATACCCAAAAAATTAATCATTCTACACTTATAAACCCCATATGGCCGGTTCTACTAGTAATGAAACAAGAATAAATCACAAACCCTCCACTAAGGTCATTTCATTCTAGTTATTACCGATCATATAAACCTTAAAAACCATTTTTCTATATATTGTCAAATCCTTGTGTCCTTCTTTGGTTTCTAACCATTCCCCCCTCCAAGGGAGGAGGAGAGGTCTTACAACATGTCCTTAAACCACCTCCTAAACACATGGTTTTGATAATTACTTCTAGTATAAAAGGAAGACTAATGTAAGACTTAAACACACACTTACAACTAGCAAATAATCAAACAGATTTCTCTCATGTTCTCTTATCAAACCCACGGCTCAAGTTTATAAACAATAAAGATTTGTAGTTTTCGTTTTACCAAGAATACAAGTATTGTTAGAGTTATTATATAAGGTATTTCAAGGGTATTTCAAAGCTAGGGTTTTGTTTAATCAAGGGTTTATAAAAAGGATTTCGGTTCAAAAAAACTAGGGTTTGATTTAGGTTTCACTTCTTCATTCATTCATAAGGTCCATTATAATCTCTACACTTTCATTTAATTACTTCACTTATTTACATTCATATTGTTATATTGTTAATCACCACTTAGGAGTTATTTTATAAAGTTATAAAATAAAGACAAGCATATACACAATCGAATAAATATGTACACATGATGAAATGATGTTTAAAACATATTGGAATGCAAGAACATGTTCTATTTGATGTTATACAAGTGTTGATTAGTTTATAAGTTTAATTGATAAATTAATTTTTAAAAGTTTATATATAAAGTTTATAAATAAATAATTATGAGGACATTTTATTTGGACATAAATTAGAGGACCTAAAGTATGCAAAATATGTGGCATTAATTAATTTAGAGGACTTGTACAAATTTTATCATGTAATAATTTATAAAACTAGTTTATAAATTATATATATATATATATATATATATATATATATATATATATATATATATATATATATATATATATACGAACTGTTTATACCTTCTGTGTAAATTCAAAATATGTATAAAATATATAAACCAAAAATTTAAATAGTACATTTCATAAGGATTTCGTGCATATAAGAAACTTGAAAAACGGAGCCATAACGAAGAAGTTATGTTTTTTCAAAGATTTCGATAATTAAATATATAGAAGTGTTTTTATAAAAGTTATTTTATAAAAACTGTTACTGTTCCAGACCTGATAATAATTTATAAACATTTTATATTGTTAGAACATCTCAATACGACACCGTGGATATAAAGAACGTTAAAAACAGATTTATAACGAAGGAGATACGATTTTAGCAAGATTAAATATATAAAAAGCAATCTTATAAATAACAGTTTGAATTTACTGTACCGACAGAGATTTTTATAAAATCTGTGAGTATTTTATTTTGATAGATTATCTCGTCACAATTTCATACATATAAAGAACATGTAAAACAGTGTTAAAATGAGAAAGTTGTGAATTTCTAAAGATTTAAATACACTATTTTTATTTTTTGCATTTACATAAAATATACCAAATCTGTTATAAATTTTAAAGGTGGTTTACGAGTGTTTTCGGGTCCGTTTGGGCTATAAAAACATTAAGAAATAATGTAGTATTACTTATATCTTACATTATATATAAGTGGATATATGAATGCCACATATGCAACATAAACGCCACATCATCATTCAAGAAAGGCCACCTATGCAACTAATTAGGCCACATATGCATTTCACAATCCACCTAGACAACTATTTATGCCATCTATGCATTCAAGAATGACACGTAGGCATTTATGTATCTACATGTGCATTAATTTTGCCACGTATGCATTAGTGAATTCCTGGAAATAAATTGGTGCTAAAAAGGTTATTGCAAGGTTCGAACTCGGGATAGTGCACAAATAAGCAAAGGCCTAAACCACTAGAGCAATCCTAAATTTGTGTTTACATTTGAAAAAACAAAACCAATAAACACGATATAAACTTTCATTTTGAATTCAAAACAATCATTTGCTATAGAGGGAAAGAATTCTGCATATTCAATTGTATAACTAAAAATTAGGGATTCAAAACATCTTACCATATTAACTTGCTAACAAAACGCCCAATATATTAAAAGATAAGGAGACTGTTACAAATTTAAGTCGATAAACATATATCAGTTCCCAAAATAATGCCTACAATCAAGGAGATAGTTTACTAAAGGTAAAGGCATTCAAAATTATTCAGAAATTGATTCTCTATTTTTGAGATCCCCCAATCAAAATCATAGGCTATACATTCCTAATAAAACACAATCTGCAAATTCATATTTTCACAATGCCGGTTCAAATCATCCAAATCATAAGCTGTGATTTTGAATTATGAAAATTCAAGCGACAAATTCGATTCATGTTTATGTCCTTTATACGATTGAAATCACGATTTTAATCACTACGAAATAGGTATGCTTTTGATTATTTATATGTTTATTTGTTTGTGCAAGAATCTGGTTTTACCAAATTTATTGTTTTAAATTTAACAATGAAAATTTATTATTTTGATGATTGAATATGCATAAAAGTGAAACTCTCCCCATATTACTGGATTAATTTCTTTTACTGCAGAATAAGTAAGATAAGTTTATTGGCTTATTAGGATGGGAATGAGACATATGGCTTTACTGAGCAGGTGTTCCTCATGTTCACAATTATAAACATCTTTTGATATATGGGAATAATAAAAAATGCCTAATTATGTAACCAATATTTTGTTTGTTATTGCTCTCTTTTGCTGTAATTCAGTGTTATGGTTATCAGATGCAAATGTATCATTCATATCCAGATGGATATACAATTGACAAGTCTCTTAAGGTTTGTTTCCTTTTAGCTTTATGTCAGTGAATCAAAACAACAATAAAAATGGCTTTGGAAATGAAATAAATGATATTAACTTTGTAATGTTAGATATTGATTTTAGTTTTTATGTCTCAGATGAGTCATTGCTCTATGGCAAATGAACTGCAAAGATTTCCGGTTCTCAAGAAACGAATAGATGATGTCATTGGGAATTTCTTACGAGATGGTCTCCAACCTTCTGAGACAATGATTGGGCACATTGTTGAAATGGAGGTATATCATTGTTATTTTTACCACTTTTTACCATAATGTTATATCATGCAAAAGATAACACGCATCTCACATTTTGTTTATCTTTTGCAGATGGACTATATAAATACTTCACGCCCAAATTTTATTGGTGGAAGTAAGGCTGTAGAAATGGCAATACATCAAGTCAAGTCTTCTAACATTTCAACAACAATTCAAAAACAAAAGGTATAGCAACTATTAAATAGTTTTAAGGGATTCAGTAATGACATTGTAAAAAATTCAAACGAACCCATTGTAAACATGCCACCAGATTTCCTGTTTTTAGTTGCAGCCATGAATGATCTTGGTTTTCAAGTGTGTGTTCGCTCTTTATATGTTATCAAATGTGTTTCATATTTAATTATCTTAACGGCTGATTGGTGACTGCTTTTGTCTATGCCTATAACCTGAAAAGCAGATAGTCATAGTCAGTGTGTTAGTAATTTTAGGTTGAACGTTTTTTCAGTTTGTTATGTCTGTAGCGTGGTAGGAAATAAGTTTCAAAATGTTTAAAAGGCGTGGAGAGAGGACTAAAAAGAAAATGATCTGGTACGTTTGGGTTTTTTATAATTTGTGAAAATGCAGAAACTTGGTCGAGTTGTTTAAGCATCAGTTTGTGCACTGCAAAATGAGTTTATAATTCTTAATTGCAGCGTCTCAAGGTAAACGCTTGCGTCTTACCTTTTAGTTCATATATAGATTTGTAATTTAATAATTGTTACATTTATATTTGAAATTCTCTAAAATTACACATGTGTGGTTGTGAGGATATTACAGGTACATTAGCAGCTAAGACAGGACACCTGGTATTTTGAATTGAATCTGAAGGTTGCATTCTTATTCATAACAAGAATCATGGATACATCATGTTACAAGGGCTAACTTGGTTGGATTGTTATAGTTTAATAGTTGTTTGGGATTGCTTATTAGTTATCTAAACTCATCACATAGCAAGGTATTTGGATTAGCTAATTTTCTGAGCTTATGGGCTTATCTGATTTTTTTTTGATGATTTGCAGGCTGCTTGAATGTCAAAACTGTTATAAAAGGAGTTCGTGGGTACCAGGTTTTCTATATGTATCATCTAATATTAAGTAATAATTGATTCATGCTTGAAAGCTATTTGTTATGCGGATCCGGTTATTGCTTCACAGGTTGGAGAAATCATTTTTATTGGCCATATAGTTATTGGTAAACGATTCGATGATCTTTTTTCTGGTAACTTATCACTTTAGTAGTAATCAAGTTTTGACTGCAAATCTATTTGTCACAAGAGAGCAGTGCAGTTATGGTTTCTATTGTCCCCTGACCCGCTATTACTTGATATTATTTTAATGCAATGTGATGTGGTTATTGTGTAACCTCAAATTTTCATTTAACTTTTCATTGAACCTTTTATGGTATTTATTCTTTACAGGAACATTATAAGATGCTCTCATTCTTGCTGGCTTTGGCAATGTTATGAACACGGAAACAACATATGTAGGCAAGGATTATGCTTTGGCACACGCTGATATTTAAAGAATCTGTTTGTAATCCGTAAGCAAGGCACAATTTTCTACACCCATCAGGTATGATATCATTTCGTTTTAGTTTTTATTTACAAGTGTTGTTGTAGTTTTGTAATTGTATATATTTGCAAGTGTAAAAATATGACAATATGTAGTGTAGAAGGAATAGATCAGATTCTGATTAAAGAGATTGTAGTATTGCATTAATCAAGTAACGCTCATTGCAAACCTTTGTACAGACTCACACAACCAAATGAAAAGAAAACAAGACATAAGCTCTGTAGTAATTGCATGAGTCATATTTATGTTAGTATCTGGAATAAGTTAGTCAACTTGTGTTACTTACAATTGGGTCGAATGGGGTTCTATCTATCTTTGTAAGGTAACTCAATAATATTAACTTAGAAGGTGACAAGTCAAACGCGTTAAAAAATTGCTCAATGCGTATTCTTAATGTATAAAATCTCATTAGTCATCTTTTATTTATATTTCCAATGAAACAATATAGATTTTGTGGTCTTACTAATTATTCATAAGAGAGTTTAAAAACTCGACAAATGTTGCGCCTAATCAACATAGGTGACCCGCTATCAAACTCGCTTAGCCTTTTAGATTTCCATCCTACCACTTATAACAAGGACTCACCTCAACTACTAATACACTGCTCCTTTTTGGGTATGTTTCTTATTGCAAAAATCAACAACACTTGATGTACCCGCATCAAGTCTATAGGTATTTTCTTAGCATGGCACTTGGGCAACTATTCTATATATTGTCCATATAGTTCTTTTGAAGTAAGCGAGGTTGAATCTAATATATTTACTTTCTTTGTTTAGAAACTAGGCTACACTCGCTGGAAATGTAATGGGCCCCATATCTCTTACACGTCTGCAGCTCCCTCGCATGTTGAAGAGATGTAAAGGACACTTTTTTATGGTATGTTGAAAAAATCATGTGTGCCAATTGCTAAGTTTCTTCTAATTTTTAGGAACTACATGTTAAACCTTCATCTCTGTGGAACTATTTTCTCTATATTGGTATCCATTTAGCAATTTAAATAACTTTTGTATTCATTTTGGGTTAGTTTCATTATCTATCATCGTTATGCAAATGTTGAGTTGTGTCTCCTTGCTTTTTTTACATTCGGGTACAAGCTCAATATTTTGGCAGGACATTTCTTTGTTGGGATTAATAATAACTAGTTATGTTGATTGTTTGCTTTAACTATTTAATTTTAACATTTTATCATTGATTTTCCTGTAAACAGTGACTTATCGACCATCAAATTATAGCACAATTGATTCTATATAAGTTTCACATACCATTCTTTTAGATTATCATCTATTTTGCCTCAAGTGCTCCTGGTCAAAAGTCAATGGATGACATTGTTAAAATGGGCATACCACAAAACAAGGGTTATACCACTCCAAACCTATCTAAACAGTGTATTAGTCTTAATGATTTTCCTGAATACAATGCTTCTCTTGATAATGATTGGTCCTCTATTAATCCGCCACTACATGTAGTTCTTATATTTGTTATTCTGCATATTTTGTTTTAACACCTGTAATGCAACTTCTTATATGTGTTTCTGCATATTTTCTTTTTAGATCAATGTAGTATTATCTATAGGTATGTTATAAACATGTCAAGTGTGTGTATTGTTGTGCTATAGAGCCTAACATTTTAGCTTGGTCTGGGAGATATAATAGACCACAACATTCCATCTCAAATTGATTTAGAAGGACGTATCCCAAGAGTTGCACATGTGGTTGGTGGCACACACTTCTTGCTGAATTGCTGATGTGAAGGGCGATCTTTAGTACTTTTAGACATCTAAAAATGTTTTGTTAGCTCAGTAGTTACTCTAATCAAAGAAAATAGTACATGACTACATGCGATAGTGGTTTTTGGTCATTATGTTATTGGTGGGTCTATAATGGTCATCAACATTTAACGAGATTGGGAACATCTTATAAATATCTTCTGTGTTCGTCTTAAATGAGCAATTTCGTTCTACACTTCATAACCCGCAAACAATTTATTCATGAGTAAAAAAAATATAAGTAACCACCAATGCCTTGGTTAGGTGTACAATAAGAATCTAAACCATTAAAAAGACTGATCTACGTGTTGTATGCTTGTGAGTACAACATCCCATGGACAATATCTGTTTAGCTAATTATTTAACTTGACCCATGTAAGATAAAACACAATCTAAAGCAGACTATTTTTATTTTAATCGTTGTAATTTTGTCACTTCTTACTTTATGCACTCTAAATTTTTAGCCTCATTCTTAAAATTATTCATATATTATAATCCTTCATCTGGTTGATGAATAGTAACTGATGGTTGAATTTACCTTTTTTATTATGTTATTTCTACATAATTACAATCTAAAGCAAACTGTCGCTCAAAGTTCTACATACACTCTTCTTTATTTTGTGTTTTTAATACTTTAACTTGATTTGTAACAGATATGTACCGGGGTTATCAGGAACATAGGAGATGGAAATATGGGAACAGGAATGTTGTTTTTGTTGCTATGCAACAACCAATGCCCATTACATCATTAACTTCTGCTCTTGCTAATGCCCTACCCGAACAACAAAGGACGGTATGTTAATGTTAAATCCTTAACAATGCATGTCTTGCTATTTACCGTTACGCCTATTTTCAAAATAATAGTGATGCTTTTTTGCATGTTTCAGATGTCGGGTGAAAATCTATACCTCCAATTAACCAAGATCGGATACGGGCCGAAATTCAGTCTTCCACCTTCCTCATATAAGGCATTAACATATGACGATATATAAAATTCTGCAAAGCTCTATTTGTTTAGGTATAAATTTTTGTAAAGCTCTGGTTGTTTACTCAATTTATTTATTCTCTAAATGTGGTGTTTGTATGTACTATTTTACTCATTCTTAAAAGAGTTAGTATAATCTTACTAACAATCTATAAACTAAAACAAAGTCTACTATGTGTGCAATTTTGACCTAACAACGTATAATTTGATCTTGCGAATACTTTAATAAATTATAGTTTCTCATATCGAATGAGCATTCATTTCTTTTCGTTGTTCATGCATTCAATAAATATTTCTTTTTTTTATTGATTCACCTTTATTTAATTTTTTTGTAAACGATATTCACAAAACAAGCCAGCTTTTTTGAGGTCAATTTTCTCTCATGGGCAACTATATGTTGTTGTCCCAAGGATGAGGCAGGGGTTGAAGATTCTATGTTGTAATAGAAATGGTAAATACATAAATTCAATGACAAACGTTGTGTATAAAGAAACTTTATTTCGCATTTGCACTAAAAGCATATAGTTTGTAACGACAAATACTTTATTAATTTTTATTTCCTCAATATCGGATTATCATTTATTTGTTTTTGTTCTTTATTCACTCTATAAATATTTTATAATTTTCGTAATTGATTAACCGTTACTTAATATATTATTTGGATACTCACAAGGCAAGCCCGCCCATCGGGCGGGCTTTGCAACTAGTAATATTTATATACGCTTTTAACTTTATAAATATTATTTTATAAAATAATTAAACTATTTATATAACATTATTATATAAATAATAAAAAGAGAGAATTATCTAAATCGTCCTTGTGATTTGCCAAATGTAACATATTTGGTCCCTGTTCTTTTTTCATCGAGTTTGGTACTTGTGGTTTTGATCCATTGCGGGTTTGGTCTCTTGACCAACATTTCCTTAGTTTGACCAAAGGACTAAACCCGCAATGGATCAAAACTACAAGAGACCAAACCCGCAATGGATCAAAACCACAAGGACCAAACCTGATAAAAAAAGCACAGGGACCAAATATGTTAGATCTGGCAAATCACAAGGACGGTTTATGTCATTCCCTCTAATAAAAATATTAAATCAAGTATTATTAACAAATAATCAAGTATTGGACAAAGATAATATTTTTACGAATGCATATACTTGGACACTTATTTATCAAGCACGATTTAAATATTGTTTCAACAATTATAAATTAAACAAAAAACTATTAGGTGGTGATATAACTCTATAATTTATATTGTTGTATTTATTTTAAATACACTATACTCATACGGCCTATAATTAATTAGGTTGCATTCGGATTACTCGCGACGTTTCACTCATTTGATTTATCTAGAATCAATTAATTCACTTAAGGTGAGTTCATAGCCCCATTTTATACAATTCCAATGATTTACTATTTTTGGGGTGGAAAACATGCATCGTTTACATTTGGACGCAAGTACACTTTTAAATAAATTACGAGTTTGCCTAAGTAGCGATAACCTACTATGCCCATGAATCATGAATTGTTAATTACTCGGTGTAATCACGAATGTTATGAATAGATCTGTTTGGGATTGACATCCCCGTTTGGGTGAGTAGCGCTCACTAGTTTCGGCGGTACCGAACTAACGGACGTATACCATGTCGGATTTGGATGTTGCGGGTTGAACATCTACACGGGCACATTATTGGAATTAAATTGCAAGTACATACATGTTGTAGCTTCAATGTCATGAGCTTAGTGCATTCGTAATTACTTTTGTGATATTGTATGTGTTACATTATTGTGCACTTGAAATCTTGTGGTCCTACTTTATACATTACTTAGACCTGTGAATTTACCAATTTTATGTTGACGTTTTAAAGCATGTTTTTCTCAGGTCAATAAGATACAAGGGCAAGGATACATTGGATGTCGTCATTTTGAGAGTCATATTGCATAAAGATTTGTGTGCATTACATTTAGGAAATATTTGTTATGTATTAAAATCTTTACATTTACAAGGATGAACAAATTAAGCTTTGAGCTTTTGTAACAAACAATTTCATTAAATCCAATGTATCATTTTCAAACGACTCATTAGAGGTCGTTCTCTCATATCTTGTGCTATTGATCCATGAAGTAACACTCCCAGACCCTTATTCCGCTGCGACCCAATTTGGGGGTGTTACAGATTGATATCAAAGCCAGGTTATAGAGAACCAGGTCAAACGTTTTACTTGGACTATAACCGTTTTTAAACATTGCATCATACAAAAGTTTTTCACGGACATACATACACTATTTGTTTGCATTGACTGCTTACATAATGTATATACGTATTTATATTGTATTACGTATATTACTATACATGTCTTATACATTATACTTATATAAGTTAATTTTATTGTTACAACAGTGATGTCATCATCGACGGTCACCTACACGTCTGTATCATCTGATTCTGAGCCATGGAGATTTCAGTGGGTATCTGATGCTGAGCCACAGTCACCAGAGGCTACACCGTAGTCTCTAGAGTAGGCACCACCATCACCGGACTATGTGCCTGGTCCCGAGCACCCACCATCACGGGACTATGTACCTGGTCCCGAGTATCCAGAGTATGTAGCTTCATCTGACGATGAGATACCGGTTGAGGACCAGCCTCTACCTGCTGATGCTTCACCCACCGCCCTATCACCGGGCTATGTTGTTGACTCCGATTTAGAGGAGGACCCTGAGGAGGATCCAGCTGATTATCTTTCTAAAGGAGGAGATGATGATGAGGAGGAGGAGGAATCCTCTGAGGATGATGATGAGGAGGAGGAGGAGGAAGTCTCCGAGGAGGACGAGGATGAAGAGGATGAGCATCTAGCTTCGGACGACTCTATTGCAGCTACACCACCACCACTACCCAGATCACCTCGGACTAAGGTCCCTTTTTCTCAAACACGTCTCCGTAGGGCACGAAAGACTATCAGACTCCAGCCACCTATGGCAGCATCTACAAAGGCACTCATTGCTGAGTTTTCTTCTGCACCTACACCTCCATCACCACCACCATCTCTATTATCACCTTGGTCATCCCCACTCCCCAGGATCCCATTCCCACCTATACATACTAGCCCTACCTATACTGATGCACCACTAGGCTACAAAGCAGTCATGGTTCAGTTGAGAGCTGCATCACCACTACCTATACCATCTCTACCACTACATGTACCATCATCACCTTTGTTGTTACCATCTGCTGATCGTAAGAGTGATATTCCTGAGACGGTTATGCCGTTTCGGAAGAGGTTATGTCTCACTGCTCCTGATTCTAGGTTTGAAGTCGGAGAGAGCTCGACAGCTGCTGCCGCTAGGCAGACAGGACATACTTTAGCTCGTAGGGTTGACTACGGATTTGTTGATACCATAGATGCTAGTATCCGAGCTTTTGAGAGTAGAGGGATGACCGCCGTGGAGGAGGTCAATGAGAGAGTGACAGAACTTGCTACCACTCAGAGGCAAGATTCTTATGAGCTCCATGTGCGTGATGAGGACGCATAAGACGATCGAGCTTTGTTGAGAGCTCAGGTCTCATTACTGACGAGAGAGAGGAGATACTTTTGCTTCATGGCTTCTTCTTATGAGCGAGAGGTTGTTTATGCCTGACAGGCATGATCTCGTTCAGAGGATAGGAGCACGGCTTTGGAGGCTAGTACCAGGACACTAAAGGCTCAGGTTAGGACACTACAGACTCAGCACGATGGGATGAAGTGGTAGAGACAGCATGCAGGTGATATGGTGACTAGTACTTTTGGACGCATTCATGCATTAGAGGCTAGAGACCGAGCACGCCTAGATGATTTTGAGGACATCGACAGTAGTTGTTAGTATTGTATCAAAGGTTATAAATAGCGTGAGGCGTGGTGTGGCGGCATGACCAAGCCTCACCCCTTAGCGGCTACGACGTAGCCTTTGCATTTTTAAGACATGGTTTAAGGCGGCCTAAAATATGAAAATATTTATATATTTGTATCATATTTCATATATATTGAGTTTACATAAAGCGTTATACATATGAATTGTCACAACCCGAGAATTTTCGTTCAATAATTTAGCCGTTTACGTTTAGTAATTTGAATTTTTAAAAGTTTCGTTTAGCTTTACCGTTTAACCGGGAAGTTGTTCCGTTATTATCTGAGAATCGTCGCCGGGAGCGAACCGGGGCACCAAACGTTGTAGTATTTTGGCAATAGCCGCGTTTTTATGTTTTAAGGCAATATTTAAAATTTCATAATTTTTCGTGATATCGTTACTCGTTTCGTTAATTACGTGTTCCGTGGAATTTAAACAATACTTTGTCATGCATGCAAGACCTTTGGAAATTAAATGTTTTTGAGCACTAGTTTCCTAGAAAGTTGGAGGCCACTTTTGGTCCCCCCCCCCCTTGGTCTCATTTGCAACCGAATATGCATGTATATACATGCATAGGATTCAAATTTTGAAATTTATTCTCTAGACATGCAAGCAAGAATTAAGGTGAAGGACTAGTACTAGTAATGGTGTGATAGGTAGATCATTTTGGTCCCCCTATCCTTGTCCCCTAACCAATCGGCACACACAAGTGTGTGTGAGTGTGTGTGTATCTTGTCATATATCATTCATTCTCATTTCATTCTCATTCACTTCCTACACACACAAAAACATTTCTCTTGTGCTCTCTCTCTCTCTCTCTCTCAAACACACGAACCAACACAAACACTTACAAAATCATACATTTTTCACTTTCAATCATTTATATTTGAAGACAAGTTGAAGGTTTGATCATTTAAGATCATTCGGGTATAAAATAAACAACGTTTGGGTTGTTCTTGATCTTTGTTCATCTCTAAAAATCATTTTTCTTTGTAAGTCTTCAAAACCTCAAATAACTTGTACTTTTCTACTCTTCTTGATGCATAAACCTTTGTTGTACAACTTGTTTTGTAAAAAGAATGATTTTAAACTACATAAACCTTAAAAAGGTGTACATATGGTTCGAATTTTATAAAAAGGAACATAAGGAAATCATAGTTTTGTGATCGTGGTTATTTTCATGTAATAATATTGGTACTTTTGAGCTTATTGTATTCGGCTTATATTTATGAGCTTATTTGAGAGCTTGTTTGATTATTTTGGAGCTTGTTTAATGTATATATGTACACGTGTGAAATAGAAAACATAAAGAAATATTTACTTGAGATTTACTTTGGTAACTTATAAATAATATACTTGTATTTGGCTAGTTTTCAAAAGGATGAAACATTAGGCTTATTTGACTTAACTCATAAGCTCAAATAAGGCTTAATGGGCCTTAAAGCCCACGTCACCCACAACCATAGCCACGGCCCAAGCTTGTGTGCAAGCTTATGGGTTCGGCTTATTATATCTTGGCTTATTAAGAGCTTGTGGTAGCTTTTTAATGAACCTAGAACTTGTTTGATAACTTTTTAGTATATCGGACTTGCTTATTTTGTATTTTGGCGTTTTAAATGCTTATTGGGCCTAAAAGCCCAATAAGAGTTTTGGTGACTCGTTAGACTTGTTTTAAATGGAAAACGATTGTATAGAGTTTGTAAATTGTAAATTGTGATTTGAATGTGGTTTGAAATTGGTTTTGGATAAAGTCTACAACTTTGGAAAAATGAGTAAACACGAACGGGTCATGCCGAAATTTTGTAAAAATCTTATACTTAGAAATTATTCAGAAAAACATAAATAATAAATTGTTTTGATTAAATTACTTAACGATTTGGAATGTCAAAATTATAAATAACAAGTTTATTTATACGTTAATAATAATATAATATTATATTTATATAATTAATATAATATTATATACGTACTTACTTACAACTTAGGACTTTTCATAAAAACCGATCACTAATGTTTTCAATACACAAATAACGTTTACTAAAAATGAATAATAAACGTTCATGCATCAATCACATACTGTTAGGTCTCGTTTATCTTGAATCAAACATATCGATCATGGAAGCATAGAGAGAAGAGTAGAGGATAGCAAGTATTCAAATTTCAAATGATATTAAAATGGAGGGAAAATGGAAGAGTTAGTTACAAGGCATCACCCTCTAATGAAGATTAGAGGGGTATTTATAGGTGAGGGAAGGAGGCTTCCTTTCCTTTATTTTCCTAACTTGTCACTTCTAGTCCCTAGACTTTGGTAATTATGCTATTTTATTCTTTTAGCATAATACACCTTATTACAAACTACTTTGACATTAACAAAAGAAAGACTAATGACTAAATAACACAAAATCACATAATCGACACTTTTAATGATCCTAACAATCTCCCCCTAAGGGTCGATTATTCAGGGCGTTCTCTTCGTGGTCCAAGTGGTCTTCCATTCACGAACATCTCCCATCTTCTCATCTGTCTACAATGCTTCAATCTTTCTTCAATCTCTTATTCAAACAACTTCAAGTACTCTGCTTCATCTTTAGTGAGATCTTTTTGTACATACCCATACTTGATATCATTATTATAACTCTTCAGACCTTCTAACACTCTATTTAACGTTGCATCACAAAACTTATGGATCTCTGAATGTCTCATCACCCGTTTCTCTTTCTTGCTATTCTTGTAAATAATTCCATGCACAGGCTCATAGATGATAGAGAACATTTCATGATCTTCAATTCCTGGGAAAGTCATTGTTGGTGCAGTGAGATTAACCTTCTGTTGATAGCTTTCAATTCCAAGTTGGAAGTCATGCACTCTTTCCCATATCACTGTACTTCTAATGAATACTGATAAAGACCATAGCAATCCTGTATCTGCATAATCTGGTACCTTGCCATTCATAATCAACAAGTATATGTCCTCAATATCATTCTTATTGAGATTCTTGTAGTCTGGCTCAGTTATTGACACTAGGTACTTATTAGCTCTTCTTGCGACAATCTCTGTGATAAACTTGTGTTCATGACCCAATTCCCAATATGTCTTGACAACTTGAATAATCTTTGAGTTTGAATAAACCTCTTCCTTTGGTTTTCCAGGCTCTTTCTGTTTCCTTATGTAGAAAATCTTCGCATGAGGATTCTTCCAATGTTCAACACCATAGCGAGCATAAGGATTAAACTTTCGAACACACTTATTCACCCATCTGGAAGTTCGTTCTTCAATATCATCATCATTAAAAATAACCGCAGGAAACTTGTGAAGTGACAAGACTATCTTCTCGGGTCCAGAATTTCCTTTCTTCAAATACAAAAGGTCTTGATTAATCAGAGATAACGCTGGAGCTTCAGGATCTTTTTGACAGCTATGAACTAATGGTGTGGTCTTTCGTGGATGTGGAGAGACAAGAATTTCTTTTCTACTCTCCCAGACAATGTCACTCTTCAAGAAATTCTTCATCTGATCAATGTGATACTGATGCTCATCTCCTGAAGTACATCTCTGTCTCAACATCTCATCAGCCATCTTTCTCAGCTTAGCTTCATCAATGGTCAGCGATACTTCTTCCATAATGTCTTGTGATACTTGCTTCGTTGGTATTTCATCATCATCTGAAGCATAAGAGTCAGTCCAAAAATCAAAATCATCATCTTGCTCTTGATTACCTGAAGTTGATGGAGCTTGTTCCTCTTGAAAAACTTGTCCAGACGATGACTCTCCAGACACATAAGCTTCATACTCCGATGTCTTCTGCCGCTTTGCACTATTCTCCCCCTCAGGATGAGCATCATCATGAGGATCGTCCTGATCTCTTGGGCGAACGACAGGAGTTCTACATGCAGTTTGTGGTACCGTATTTCTTTCAAACTTCATCTGGAGAGCCAACCATATTGCTATGTCTTGTTGTTGCAATTGAGGATCAGCTTTCATAGCAAGGTACAGTTGATATTGTTGATCTGGAACAGAGGATGTTTGTGATTGAGCCGGATGAACATGAAGAATATGTCCAGACATATAACTTCGTACGGATGCATCAACTTGAGAAGGAATGACATTGGCAATTGCATTCTCAATTTGTGTTGAAATTTGAGCCTGAATATTTCCACGTTCCATCAGAATCGCTTTAGCAATCAATCTTTCCGTCTCTTCTTTAGCCTTTTGCCTCTCTAGAATCAACCCTTCCGCAACATACACTGGAACTTGATTCCAAACTTGTTCAGGAACTTGCTTCATAACTTGCTCCTTAATGTGTTTATCTACCATAGTGGGTAATGTCTCAACCATTACATCATGAAGATTATCAGCAAGTGTATTGAATGACTTCCTTGGCATGAATCTCGCTTGTAGATGTGCAAACAAGTAACCATAATGTCCTTGTAACTCCTGAAAGAATCTCTTGTAGCATTTGAAGCGAGTAGGTTTTGTCTTGAACAATGATAGAAGTCGATTCGTTTTAGATAAATTTGTGTGAGGTGAACTTAATGATGATGTATTATGAGTATCCGTCAATTCATGGAGTTTATCGGTATCCGAAGATACGAGATTAGTATGAATCCTAGGAGATCTAATTGGTGTGGGGATTGGTGAATTCCTAGTCTCCTCTACAATCTTCCCTTTCTCCCTTCTCTTTAATTCATACACCTCATCAGTTATTTCTTCATCTTCATCATTTACATTCACTGGTATAACAACGTTAGTAATCTCCACCTCCTTATCTTTAGTAATCTCCACCTCCGGACTTTCCTTATTACTCCTGGGCTCTATCCTAGTGCCGGGAATATTTGATTCATCATTCCTAGGGATTGAACTATCATCAACAACATTCTCTGGTCCTTCCACCATCTTTTCAATCTCTTCAGATGCCAAGTGCTCGTCAACCAGTGCCACATTTTCTCTAGCTTCCTGCTCTTCACGACTTTTATGCTCGGCAAGACTAACTTGTAATGTATCTTGTAAAATCATCTCATCTGCTTTGTCAACATTTGGCACTGGAGCTGGTGAGGTAAGACGTGCGGATCTCCTTTCAGGGATACGAAAACGAATCACAGTTGATCGTCTTGGAGCACTTGACTCTGCTGCTTCTTTATTAGGGTTAGGTGACCTAGGGGCGCTAGGTGTCCTATGCGTTCCTTGGGTAGACTCAGTCGGCTGTGACTGAGTCAGAGGAACATCTATCCCAAACACCTCCGTATACATCCGATAATGCTCCGTTTGCTTCATTTCATCAGTGATCATCCAATCTGGTATCTTCATTCCAACTTTGTTTTTGTGTCTTCCTGAGTTAAAAATATTCTTCATAATATCATCATCTTGCAAATTGTGATACATGTCTCGAGCACGTCTTGAGATGTCAGGAAAGATAGTCATGTAGTGATTGACAATGATCTTTGTAAATCTTGGATACGGAATCGAAGATGTTGGATGATGAAGCGAATAGTAAAGTCCTTCCCATAGTAACTCCGCATAATCCACATGAATGTTGTTGACAAAGCAATACAACATTTGCATTATCTGCAACGGCGGTTGGTCCCATCCAGTGACACGTGTTGTTAAGCATTTGGAGAATATTTTGCATAACGTTTGCCATGGCTGCAGAAGACCAGTAGTCTTGAAATTCGATTGTGTCTTTAACTCCATTGTAAATCCCAATACTTTCTTGTAGAATGGAACCATGTCAGAAAATGATGGTGGTGGCACGAATGCATTATGATTGTTGGCAGTTGCTTGTGGAAGATGAAAGATTTGTCTGAAGTCATCCAGTGTAAGAGTGAGTTCTTTCTTGTCCAGCATAAACCTGAGCCGATACTTTGATCCGTCTTCCTTCAAAGTATGCCAGAACTGTGCCATATAAATCCATGGAACGGATGAAGAAGCTGCAATGCTGAATCGTAATGGATGATTCTTGATGATATTCGTCAGAATTTTGCTTTCTGGTGGACATTGCACATGCTCGAGATCAACTTTCTTGTTAGCATCCATAAGATCATATCTCTTGTTCGGAGGACACAGTTCA
This sequence comes from Tanacetum coccineum, assembly GCA_026074375.1. Lineage (NCBI taxonomy): Eukaryota > Viridiplantae > Streptophyta > Magnoliopsida > Asterales > Asteraceae > Tanacetum > Tanacetum coccineum. The sequence continues at coordinate 2,047 of BQNB010002470.1, read as the reverse complement.
TCTGGATGAACATCAGCTGCATGTTGTTGTTGTGCCATGATGATTACTGAATGATTACAATTGAGATGTTAGATAACACACAATTCATTTGACATTTTTGTCTTTTTCCACTCTGTCTGTTTTATATGTTCTGGCAATTCTTTTTGAACATATGTTTGATCAGTTTCTTTCCCATGTGCTCGTTCTTGCTTTTTCTAGCACATGCCATACGCTTTATTCTTTTGATTTACCAATTTTTGTGTGTTCTGGCAATTCTTTTTCGAACACACTTTTGATTTGCTTTTTCGCGTATGGATTTAACTCTCTCTTTCTGTTTTTAGAATATCCTCACCAGAAATTCTTTTTGACATGATACTCTTTCAAGAATGATGATGATTTCTCTTTTGATTTAAAGCAATACTATTTTATGAAAAATTAAAGAGAAATCATTCAACTTCTTAAAATTGTTTTGTGAAAGAGTATCATTTTGTCACAATAACATATTTTGAGAACTTTTTCTAGAAACTTTTGTCAAAAACATTCTTTATAAAGATAACATAGAAGCATGTAATCACAAACCCATAACTGAATGGACACTAAGACACTCACTCCTCATTCTGTTCATTGCAGAAAACGGCGGAAGCCGGACATGACTTAGTCCACTTAAACAGTTGTGATTTAGATTAGCAACTTCAAGTTTATAATAACACTTTTGCTTTCACTTTTTGTTATGAATCTTAAACTATGAATACAAACACATCTAATTCAATAATTGAATGGACACTAAGTCACTCACTCCTCATTCTGTTCATTGCAGAAAACGGCCTAAGCCGGACATGACTTAGTCCACTTAAACAATTACGAATAGACATATATGACCCACAGCTTAGAATTCATGAAAACTTGTTTTCTTTGCCAAAATTATTTGTCGTTTTCACAACACATGAGAAACTGATCTTTTTGTTCCACAGACATTCAAACATTAAGCATCACAAACATTAGTCAACAACATTATTTCTTTCTCAAACATCTTCACATTTCCACAAGTAAACTGTAACTAAGTTTTGACATTTGACTTCTTACTGAGTTTGACCATTTGACCTTTCCGAGTTTAAATTTTTGACTATTACTGAGTTTAACAATCGATGATTCATATGAACTTATTAAAACCAAACTCGATCCATTGTATGATGATATTATTTCCAGATTAGCACTTTAAGCAAATAATTAAACTCGATAAAAAATCAAAATCGGTAATCTTCATTCGAGTTTCAAACTAAAGTCAATTCTATTCATTCTATTATCACTGTAAGGCCATTTATCATATTTTTACTTAATCGATGCCTAATATTATCCTAAATGTGTAATATTCAAAAAAAATTCAATCACACACACAAATTGGTAATCTTCATTTTTACCGAGTTTAAACTCGGTAACCCAAAACCATCAAAGATCAATAGAAACACGTTAATCTACTTACGTTTGAGTAAGAAATGAAATTGAAATCGTTGTAATGAACTTAGAAAGCTTAGAATGAATTTCTTCTCAAACTCGAAAATGGATTCGGTAATAATAAAAAGTGAAAATAAAAAATGACTCCCCTTTTTATACCCACAGGAAATATTTTTGAAATTTGACACTTTTAGCCCTTGTACTTTTAATTTTCAATTCGGACATTGTTTCTTTGAAATTTGTTTATAAATTTTCACAAACTCCCCCTTGAACAATGATTTTTTTTCAAAAACTCCCTTTGAAATAAAATCATGTAGAGTACTTAGTCCGAAAATGAAGATGCTTAAAAAAACACCCCCTTGAAACCATAACATTTTTCAAATTCATTCTTTGTGAGAAATCATTGTTTTTATTTAATTTTGAAAATGATGTTTGAGAATGAAAAATCTTAATAACTCCCCCTTAGATCATGATTTCGTATTTTCAATTTGAAAGCTTTTTATAAAAACTTGGAATCATGAAACTAAGCATGAGATTTTGTTAATTTAAGATTAATTTTTATTATTATTATTTTTTTATGAAAAATATGTCAAATCTTTTTGGTATTTTAAAGAAA